>JAODAL010006382.1:0-134101 GCA_025379985.1 Phyllomedusa bahiana | reverse complement strand
CCCCTTAAAATTAAAAATTCGAAAAAAATATTTCAAAAATTCCCTTTGGGCGTTAAAACACGTCTTTTACTGCCACAACACAAAAAATTTTTAAATTAAACCCTGGATCTAAATGGCCAAAAGAAATAGCGCAAAAATTACCAGCTTTGTAGCGTGTAAAACCCGATTGTTTCTTTACTGACCACAATAGCAGAAAAACACTAATTAACCCTTTGGATCTAAATTGCGCAAAAGAAATGAGCTGCCAATAATTACCAGCTTTGTAGCGTTTTAAAAAACGACGTGTATTTTACTGACCACAACAGCAGAAAACCTTAATAAACCCTTCGGATATTAATTATGATACAGGCAAAATATCTTCTTTGGCGTTGAAAAACACAGTTTCTTTTACTGATCACAAAAGCAGAAATACACTTAAAGGGGTTTTGCCAGGACGTGCCTTATCTGCAAAGAAGAAAATGTAAACAAGCCAGGGAGTAGAGAGAGTAGAGAGAGAGACAGACAGCCAGAGCACAGAGCTGCAAAAAGGGATCGTGTGAATGCTCACTCAAATAATCAAACTACAACTTGGGGGATTCTGTATACAAAAGACAACACTTTTCTCCACAGCACTTTAAACTTTTTTCATTTTTCTGTCATCAATAAAGCGGGGATCTACTCAGATAATCATACACAACAATGGGATTCTGTATACAAAAAAAAACATTTTTTACCCGTGCCTGAAATTTTTCTGCACTCAGTCCCATCAATAAGAACTTCCTGCCAAGAGGGTCAGCACTCTTGTCAAGTAAAACTAATAGAATTTTTTGAAGTAACTAAGGGATAAGCAGCCTTAGCTCTCCGGGCTGCAATTTTTGAAATCACATATATTTAAAAATTTAAAATTAAATACCCATTTTTTGGAGATCCCATGTCAACCCTTTTACATCGTGGCAAAAACCCCTTTAAATTAAAACCTCTGATCTAAATTTTGTAAAAAGGAAAGAGCGGCCAAAAATTATGACTTTGTACGTGTTAAAACAAATGTTTTTTACTTGAACCACAACAGCAAAAAACCTGATTAAACCCCATGGATCAAATTGCCAAAAGAAATGGCTCCCAAAAAAATTCCCAAAATTTTGGCGTTTAAAAACACGTGTATTTTACTGACCACAACAGCAAAAAACGTTTAAATTTAAACCCTTTTGGATATAATTGGGGTACAGCAAATTTCTTTTTGGGCTTAAAAAACACCGTTTTTTTTTACTAACCACAACCAAAAAACATTAATTAACCCTGGATAAAAATTTGTTCAAAAGAAATAGTTTCCAAAAATTTTACCACTTTGTACATTTAAAAAATGACATCTTTTACTGACCAAACACAAAAAAACACTTAAAACCTTGGTCAAATTGCGAAAAGGGAAATGAGCTCCCAAAAAATTCCCCTTTTGTACATGTTAAAACACTGGATTTTACTGACCACAACAGCAAAAAACATTTAATTTAAACCCGGGTCAAAATTGCGCAAAAAAAAGGGGCTTCCAAAAAAATAACCACTTGTAGGGGGTTTAAAACGACAGTATTTACTGCCCCACACAACAGCGAAAAACACAAATTAACCTTGATCAAATTTTTGCGCAAAAAAATAAGCGCCAAAAATTACAAACTTTGTAAGTTAAAAACGACGGGGTTTTTTAATACCACAACAGCAAAAAACATTTAAATTAACCTCTGATCAAAATTGGCAAAAGAAATGAGCTCCCAAAAATAACCACTTTGTAGTGTGTTAAACAACGTGTATTTTACTGACCACAAAAAGCAGAAAAACACTAAATTATCTCTTAATCAAATTTGCGCAAAAGAAATGACCCCCAAAAATTACCACTTGAGCGTTTTTAAAACAACCATTTTACTGCCCCAACAGCAAAAAAAAGCTTAATTAACCCTTTGGGAATTAATTATCTACAGGCAAATTTCTTCTTTGGGCTTGAAAAACACATTTTCTTTACTGACACAACAGCAAAAAACACTTAAAGGGTTTTCCCAGACTGATTCCTTATCGCTAAAAAAAAGAAAACAACCACAAGCTAGAGGGGAAGAACAGACAGCCAACACAGACTGCATAAGGGATCGGTAAATGCTCACTCAAAAAAATCAAACTACAAGGGGATCTGTATACAAAAGACAACACTTTCTCCCACAGTTTTGAAAGTTTGTTCATTTCTCTGTCATCAAAAAAAAGGGGATCTACTCAAAAAACACACTACAACTGTATACAAAAAACCACATATTTCTGCCCGGTGCCTTGAAAGCTTCTGCAGCTCAGTCTCATCAGATAAGAAGCTTTCTCTGCGCATGCCCGGCCAGCAGCTCTTGTCAGGTCGTACCTAATAGAAACTTTGAAGTAACTAAGGGCAGGTAAGGCAGCCTGTAGCTCTCTCAGGCTGCAATTTTTGTAATCACATACATTTATAAAAGTGATTAAATACCCATTTTGTAGGATCCCACGTCAACAATACATCGTGGCAAAACCCCTTTAATTAACCTCTGGATCTAAATTGCGCAAAAGAAATGAGCTGCCAAAAATTACCAGCTTTGTAGCGTGTTAAAACAACGTATATTTTACTGACCACAACAGCAGAAAAACGTAAATTTCTTCTTTGGTGTTTTAAAAAAGAACTTTCTTTTACTGACTACAATAGCACAAAGACGTTTAAGTAGCCCTTGGATATAAATTGCACAAAAGACATAAGCAGCCAAAAATTAACTGGTATTTGTATTGTAAAAACACTGTTTCTTTAACTGAATACAACAGCAACAACAGGCTTAGATAACCCTTGAATATTCAATGTGCTCCAGAACTGAGCAGATAACATTAAAATGTATATGCAGCTGAATTGGACACACACTGGACTTCAATTCCAATCACAAAATCAAAAATTAGAACGTAAGAGAAGCAGTCTCTGAGAAAAGCTGTGACACCCCCCAAAAATCGCTGTATAAAAAGTCTTTCTTTTGTGTGAGATCTCAGCTACTGCAGCAGCTACAACACGGCACAGAGAGAGGAATGTGAACTTCAGCGTCGCGTCCGGACTTATAGTGCGGTGGCGTCACAGAATCCCGCCGGTCTCTGATTGGCTTCATCTCTGCACATGTCATTTAGGCTACTCCTTTCTTCCTCCCATACTTCTTTGTCTCATGTAACGCTATGCGCTCGCAGCCATTTTATCAATTGAAAACACGCTTCGTTCCCGTGAATCACCCCAAACTTCGACTTCGTTCAGAATCAAAGTTTTCCTGAAGTTCTAAACGAATTCCACTTCGTTAGAATCGATTCGCCCATCTCTAAATGTTTCTTATTGGCACCTGCTTCTCCATAACCTGAGTGAGTCCACAATTACAGCATCTGTTATTCACATCCTCCGTCAGTTTACTCATGCTGGGATGGAAATAGTACATTTGGAGCCACTCAAAGGTCTTAGCAGGGCAAAAGTGTCCTTTCTTTTTGTGCATCCACTGTATTATGCTCTGTGCCTCTTTGGAGAGTATTACCATTTGACAGGTAGTGTCTATTTCCGAGGATAGCTGCACTCGCCTGTAGAGCACCCATTCTCGGACAGTCAGACTTTCTCTCTGCTGCTAGAACCTCTTCCTGTCGGGTGAAAGGCCACTCCACTCTTCTGAGTTGGGACATCGACTATCTTGAGGGTCATCTCCGGTCCTCTACTGTCTCTCCAGTCTAAAATTCAGCTCCTCCATCCAGAACTGCTGCAAACCTCTGAGGCAGCATCAATCGAATAAAGCCAGGGGACTCATTTCCTTCCCATTCTTCATCTGTGATGCCAGTGGGCCTCCTCGACCCACTACAGGACTATGCCAACCACATATAGCATTCCACTCGTCCTAGGCAGACTGTAATTTTAAAGTTATACCTGATAAGTCGGGTCATCCAACGCTGCTCCAACGTTCCCAATCTGGCAGTTTCCAGATGCACGAGAGAGTTGTTCTTGGTCACCAGTGGGAACTGTGCACCAGTCAAAATATCAGAACTGTAATTTGTCAAGGTTGTATGATTTTAGAGGGAAAAGCATTGAAATCAGTACTATCATCATATCTTTAGCAAGTTCACAGGTATTGTGTTCTATACTGCTCTTTAATTGCCTTTATTGCAGATATTTTCTACACAGACGTTTCCTTGAAACAGAATCATATGTGCCTGCTGACAAGCAAGAGAATCAAGGCCTTCCCTCCGCCCTCAGATGATACAGAGGAAAGTTCGGGAATGTGTCTTATCAGCTAATGCCTAATACTAATCCAAATCATAACCTGTCTCTTGGCGACCGCCATATTAACCATCATATAGTGGATTAGAATAGTAGTGATTAAAAAGTCTAAATGACTGTAACTCACGGTGATAAAAATCAGATTTATGCCCCAAACCCGAACGGTGTGGTGTCGACGCTGTAATAATAATATAATTCTGACTGATACCATCTAATTGATGAAGGAGTAGGAGAAAAGATACTTCTACACCTAATTTTATACATCCTGACATTGGTGCCCGGACACTTTCAAAGCGACCGAGGACCATCAGGACAGTAGGGCGACGCCTTACTGATCGAGCGGCCATCCAGGATTGTCCGAAATTATTGAGCCGTGATCAACTCTATACAAAAAGGTAAGTTTCACATGATTTTATAATCCGAGACTTAATCTTTTTCGACAGTCTAGTGAGTCTGTAGTGTTTTTGTATCCTCTTCTAGAGACCTGTAATGCATTGTAGGTGTGGCCTCCAGGTGTGGTCTGGTACTCGGATTGCGTATCAACAATGCGTATGCCTTTGTAAACGCTACCATTGATGTCTCTGATTATTGCTATTAAAGTACATGTGTGACTGGATATGTTGCCAGTCTAGTGTATTTCCTTTCTGTTTCATAATTTCAGTGTAGGCCAGGAGCTGAGCCTCCTGATGTAAATGAGATACCAGGGTGAAAGAGTCCCTGGAAGATTCCCGGTTTTTGTTTTTGATTTTATGACTAGTCAACGGAAGCCTGTTTTATATAACATGATCTGAGAGTGTCTGAGTTTGCCTGCTGACAAGCAGAAGATATTGCATAGCTTTGAGAGTGCTTGGGTCTTAACCTCAACATACATTTGCATATATTTGTTCTGTTTTTACCTAGGTATGACTGCGTTCATGTTAATAAATACTTTAGTCTGTGTCATTATTTCATTAAGTTATCTCCCAGTTATTATCTCAGTGAGTCGTTCGCACTGAATTCTGGCAAGCACTCAAGAGTTAGAACGCAGAGTGTATGATTTTTCAGCTTCAGTTCAAAGCATCTATTAAGGGGGGCTTGCCCAGCTGCTGGCAGACAACTTTCTCCTCTCGTCTCTGTGGCGTACTGCAAAATTATTGCACTCAGCCTAAAAGATTAGGATCTGTAATATGATGGAAAGTTTACGTGCTATATTTTCATATGTTCGGACTTCAAAAGATTAATGAAGCTTTTTGACATGCCTAAAAAAGGGAGATTACAGGCTGGTGGGAGTTGGCACTAAGAAATTGCAAGTGGAGGTTTACAAGATAGCGGGCTTTGGGTCATCCCAAATGCTTGGCACAGAACAGCGTTCAAAGTTGCGAAGGATAATTATGTTGAAATTGCTTGTAAAAATAAAAGGGTTTGACGACTGCATATATGAAGTGTGTAGGGAGGAACTAGGCCGCCTAATCACAAAATAAGATTTTCATGTTGGCAATGTCCCAAATGTTTTGTCATTAGAAATTCAAATTAAACGCAGAGAATTTGCATAGATTGTGGGAGGGAACGTCAACTCTTATTCCCCAACCTTAATTATTTCCGTGCAGAGACCTCCCATTACTTCCGGTAGGCCATTTTAATGAAGTCCTTACACCCTCCACGATCTGTAATTGCAACACCAAACCTGCCCCTTCCACTTCTCGGTCGTCATATTTTGTTAGTGCCCAAACAATCCAAACAACCCCAGAAGTTCTGGTAAAGTTGACAGCGCCATCTTATTACATCCGATAACATACTACTCCCGCCCAACCTCACCCCCGCATTCCACTTCGTTACTAGCGGTTGTAAACATTGACAACTCACTTTCGGTGATAACGTCCTTTGCCAGCACACCTTGCAAACATCAACAACCAGCCCCATGCAACCATCTATAATACCCTTTGCTCACACCCTCTGGGACATTCTATGTACCCTCCTCCTCTAGAGCCCCTATTTTGTCTTTGGGTGCTTATTGAGAGAAAGACGGCGAGGAGGACAAGTTACCATTAGCTACAGGGGGCTGGAACCCACATCTGCAACCCAAGTTACAGGACTCCAGTATTTTTCCTATTGCTCACAGCACACACACTGCTGCTCTAGGAGATGACACCTACAACGACCCGATTACTCAGAACACCCGCTGGCTTTCATTGTCTCGGGGTACACTGCCCGCGAGGTCCTATAATCAAGCTCCCGACAACACGCACAGTTAGACAGACTACTCATAACCCTAGGGGTATATATCTGGACCCTAAAAGTGAATTCAAATCACCTGACGTTTGTATGTTCATTACCTCAATTTGGGACCCCAACACCACTGTTCATCATAATGAAAGGGGACATTGGATTTCAGGATACTACGGCAGTTGTCAACCGAAAATGGCCATGCTGCCAGCATCGGTGGCATGAGCTGCACTAAATTGTTAAACACGGGTAAGAGATACTGCAAGCCTGTGAGATCTCAGTTCAGTTCTTGGTGGTGTGCCTTTCCTTGTCCACTGTACTTGTCACTCGAGCAGGCAGATTAAACTGTGATTGTGACGATTGTGTCCAGCTGCTGAAACAAACTATACATATCGTACTTGAAGTGGCCCAAGCGAAGTTCCAATCGCTGTCGATACCCCTCATTTCTTCTGGCATTTTTTTGCGTACCCAACAATGGACAATGTGTACAGGCCATAATCACCGCATTACTTGAACACAAGCAATCTCCGTACGTGAAATACAGATAGTGGTAACTAACAGACACGATGGCCAAATGTCCTGAATTCTCTCCCTTACGCAGCACCACTCCTTCTCCCAAGGCAACTTCACCATGCTTCAGAGTTATAACCTGTCCGCTGCAACCTACACCCAGATTAACTACACCACCAGAACCAGACCCATTCATGAATTTACCAAGTATATCTAGGACCTCAACCTACTACCTCATATCAACCTCATGGTTCGCGAAACATCCAACGCACACCTCCGGGCGGGCAAGGTCAAATTAAAAAAAACTTGTTTTTATTGCAACCGATCTGGACATTTCATGAGGCAGTGCCACAATAAAGCTCGTGATGACACCAGGAACCTTGCTACAAATGGCCAACCAATACCATCATACCCTCAAGCATATAATCAAATCGAAACTCAATATCAAGCTTAACCTTCATCCGTCAAGATTCAACCAACAAAACACAACCAGGACTCTCAGGCCTAACAATAATAATCCATTCCATTGACCGACCTCATTACCATCTTCAACCATAGTCAGACAGAAACAAGCATATCCTCAACGATGCTCTTATCCGCCTTTCCAACCTCAAGGACACCTCCTATCGTCCTCATCCAAAGGATTCCGCAAAGCTGTGTCTACGCGTTTTTCTCATGCTTTCAAAGAACACCACTGTTAGTCATTCGCGCGACTCCATGATTGACTGTTCCAATCTTCATATTAACGATCACCAACTTCCTTTCCTTGTAGACACAAGTGCAGCTAGATCGGTTCTGAAAACTTCTGAGATTCCACCGGATGTCATACTTTCTCCTGATTACTTTTCATGCGTTAGAGTGTGGATTGGATACCGAAACCCAGACTCGCTGACCTACCATGAACCATTTGGACAACAAAGACTTCTGTTCCAGACTCCTTGTCTCCCTACTTGCCCACTCTAATCTTGTTGGGGCTGACCTTCTGCAGAAAATGAATGCTACTATCAGATTTGATTCTTCTGGAATGTATTTGGATTTTGATGCTCCTATATCACATGAAGTCACCTGTGCTCTTAAAGCTGTTCCTGCGCTCCTTATGCTTTCTCCACATCAACCCCCTCTGAACTTTTGACACAAGTCCCTCCTCGTAGTTTGGTTCCAAAGGTCCCTGATGATGTACGTCCTTTTTTTTTCCCGGTCTCACCTGTACATGTCTTCTTGAAAGAAGGTGCTACCCTGCATCACTTGCCTCAATACCCCTTAAAACATGATCAAGAACTATCTCTGGAATCACAGATCACAGCCTTCCTGAATAATGGGGTGCTAATCTGCTGCATTCTGATGTTTTGGCCCAGAAACATGGAGACCATATGAAACCTTTTGGATACTACTCTTGCAAATTAGATCCTGTTGCACGGACTACCCTACTTGCCTCAGAGCTGTCATTGCTGCACAAGTTATTCTTGATAAACTCAAGACATCATTTTAGGTCACATGGTCACTGTTTTGGCTCCTCATGATCTGCAAGGGATCCTAAAACAGTCGCAGCAGCCTCATCTCAAAAAACAGTGCCACCTCCATATACAATGCTCATTAATGATGCCTGAGAATGTCACCTTGAAGAAATGTACTACTCTCAACCCAGCCACTCTGCTGCTTCGCACTCAAGGGGGAAGATAAAGATGAATGTCAGTCTACCCACAGATGAAGACCAGACTGCTGCGGAGTAACCCTTCATGACTCGCCTTGAGCAAATGGAGGCTGAAACCTCCATCTTTCCTACTGTCTCTGCATCCAAGAACCCAGACTAATGTCTTCTTCACAGATGTAACAAGATATTCGTTGATCAAGGATGATTCCACGATACAGGATTTGCTGTGGTTACCTTGCAAGAAACCGTGAAGGCTGCATCTTTACCTTCGAAAATGTCATCCCAGAAGCTCGCTGAAGGGAAGACTGTGAACATATATACCGACTCAGCCTACATGTACCGAATATGGCCCATGACTTTTGGCCTGAAGTGGGCCCTGCGAGGTTTCCAGACATCTATTGGAAAGCCCATCAAGAATCAAGAAGCCAATTCAGACTTTGATCATGCTCTCCATTGCCAGCTCAAGTGGACCATTTTGAAGACTAAAGCCCATGAAAGAATAGAGACAGAGGAAGCAGAAGGCAACTACAGAGCAACTTGGCTACGAAAGCCGCAGCACCTCTTCCCAGAGATTAAAGAGAAGCAGGAGTGGCTGTATATGTGCTGACCAGAGCAGATTAAAGAAACAAGAGAGAAAGAAGGAGAAGGTAAAAGAAAGAAGGAGAAGGTGAGAAGAAAGAAGGAAAGAATGACAGTGATGGAAGAAGAAAGAAGAAGAAGGAAAGATTAGAGAAGAAGAAGAAGAGAAGAGTC
The DNA here is from genome assembly GCA_025379985.1 of Phyllomedusa bahiana. Lineage (NCBI taxonomy): Eukaryota > Metazoa > Chordata > Amphibia > Anura > Hylidae > Phyllomedusa > Phyllomedusa bahiana. The sequence goes on along the minus strand of JAODAL010006382.1, from coordinate 124,721 downwards.
AAGGACAAGGTATATTGAATCCAGGTGTTAACCTGTTGAGACAATTTCAAACTCAAATTAACCCAAAGGAAAGGAAAAGTTGGGAGGAATGGAGCCAGAGATACACCGAAATTGAATTCTAGAGGAAAGACAATAAAACTTTGTTTACAAAGGCAATTATAATCCAGCTGTTGTAATCATGGAATATGGTACTACCCAAGAGGAACTAAACCAGATGATTCTGCAATCAACAAGATATACCTAGAACCTGGAATCTCCACCACAGCAGTAACTATGCTAGAGTTGTTGATATGCAATACTTGTAACCCAGGAGGACTGATGCCAACACTAAAAGAAGCATTTGGCTAAACCACTATATCCTTTCAGCGAATTCCAGATTGACCACATTGATTACCCATGAGTGGAAAAATTACAAGATGTAACTTGTGGTGGTTGACATGTTCTCAGGATGGCCTGAAAGCCTACCCAGTTAATCAATATGACTGCAAGAACCACCGTGAAATAAACTATTGACTGAATTGTATGGCAGATTTGGGATCCCCCTGAAGGTTATTGAAATCTGACCAAGGACCCTGCCTTCAATGCAGAAGTAACCAGAGACATTTTGGAAACTAACTAGGAAGCGGCACACTCCCCACCATCCAGAAACCAGTAGAAAGTGGAAAGAATGAACGTCCGACTCAGATGAACAAAATCTGAAAGCTAGCAAAAGAACATCTCTTCCCTGGCGTAGAACTTACCCATTGCACTCTATTCTGTCATAAACACCCGTAGGCAGCCCACTGGTCTTAGCTCCTTACGAGATATATTCTCAGGCCCACCCGAGATTAGGGAGGTTTCACCCACAGCCAGTTGAGTGCAGGGAAATGACAGCCCTTATAAAATATGTTATAATTCCTGTGTAATTAATTGAAACTAATCATGCTACAGTGTTCTCCTCAATCCGATCCTGACTCTGGATCAAAGCCTACAACCTGGTGACTTTGTGTGGGTGTGCAGAAACATGTAGAGATTCTCTGGAGCCGCAGATTCAAAGGACCAACCAAGTTCCTCCTGTATCCCACACACCCCCCACCCACACACTCCCCGCGACCCCCAACCTCAGTGAAACTTTGAAGGAAGGCCCACCAGTGAGTGCACCGCTTCACATTGCAGAAAGGTCCTGTGGCCAACAGGTCATCATGAAATCACCTCCTTTATCTTTCCTACATCTGTATTATCTTGTGTGTGTAGGAGCACAAGAGGTAGCTAATCACCAATCAGAAAGGGTGGATCACTTTGTTGGTAAATACCCTCCTATATTCAAGTAGCAAGCTTTAAATTTGTGTTTTGCGATATTGCCCAATGCAGACCACTAACCGATGATAGCCCATCTGAACCGACTCGGGGTACACACATATCTAATGACTACATGTGCCAGGTGGGGACACAATACATATGTGACCGATGACTATTGGGGTACTGTGTGATTCCTGGGGGGCAGCAGGATGAAACACCGGACACAATTGGGGATATAGACCCGAAACTGCACTGATAAAGAAAGACAAAAAAAAAAATGTAGACCTTCTACTAGCTAAATGAGACTTTATTCAAACCACCCTGTGTAGATGGTAACGGAACCCAATTGGTTTTTAACTATAGACAATCCCTATATCAAAAGATGCAGATGTTTAATGTCCTAGGGTACTTATGGTGAAGGTGATGAAGCTTCCTCACTCAATTTTAAATTAATGACATGGTAGACTCCCCAGGAATGGGAGGGAACTAGACACCCATAATCACTAGAACTACAAAGAATGGTTGATAGTTCATGCACAAAGCGTATAAAGAAATGAGAGCCTTTGCACAACCCCACATTAGAGCACAATTATGCAAATAGACCAGGATTAAGTTTGGCTTCATTTTACCAGGAATTACTTGTAAACAAATTAAAGCAATTCAGCATAAAATTGCAAGATTTTTCCCAGCCTAACGCTAAAAAAATGTGTGAAACACCTGTGGGGACCCGATGTACCACTGCACCTCTGGAACATATTCCTTAAAGGGTGGTAGTTTCCCAATATGGCATTCTTTTTTAGGGGTGTTTACTAAGTTTTAGCACCTTAGAGTGTCCGCAAACCGAAATGTGCCTAAAAAAATTGTAATTGAAAAATTAGAACCCCAGAGTCCAGTAGGTGGCCTCCTCCTGGATTCTGAGGTTTGGGGTTTAAACCAAATATCGCACTAGGGCCACAAATGGGATATCAATGCAGAATCTGGGGAAATCAATATTTAGTTGCATTCCCTGATCACATTTACCGTATTCTGTATAATGATAAAAACTGAAAACCCTGCAAAAAAAGTGAATTGTTTTTAAATTTCACCCCCCCACTTTCTTTCTTTAATTCCTGTGAAACCACCTAATGGGTAAAAACTTCCCTAAATGCTGTTTTTGAATACTTTAAGTTTCCTTAGCTAAGTCATTTATGGGGTATCTAACATACAGCCAATCAAAGTCACGTTAGAACTGGAACCTGGTCCCTAAAAAAGTATATGTGCAATTTTTCTTTCTTTAAAAATTTGAAATTACTACTAAATATCTAAGCCACCCTAATGTCGTAAAAAAAAAAAAAAAGACAATTAAAAAATTAGCCTACCTACAGTAGACATAGGTAGATGCAGTTATAAACCATTTGAGTGGAAATAACTATTGTGTCTACACGCAGAATTTTTTGAAAGTTTGAAATTGTACATTTTCTAATTTTCAAGATACTTGGAATTTTTCCAACAAAACTTTCTTACTATCTTAAAGCACAATTGTGTCACAAGAAAAACATTCTCTGAATCAAATGGATAGTTAATAGTGTCAAAAAGAAGTTATTCCTCAGACATAAAGTGACACATGCCAGATAAAAAAAAAAATAAAATGGGGCTCTGTCAGAGAGGCCAAAAACTGGCTCCGGCGTAAGGGGTTAATCAATGAAATGCATTCTTAACTCCTCCATTCTGGACCAATGCACCTCAGCTGGTGCCAGCAAGGGTTTTTGCTTCTATTTCTTCCTCCTTCTCTAGCGTAATCATTTCCTTTAAAACCTGGTGGAGGGTCAAGTGGGAAACCAGCTTAACACACTCTCAAAGTGGTTGTGTGAGAAAACCCCAAAAATAAGACATATATAGTGGCAGTAAATAACTAAAGGTTAGCATGTAACAATCTGTCACAATCCATGTGTGAACTACTTAACAAACGCAGTTATTCGTATATTTTGCTAATGTTGAATCTTGCCTCACTGGGCTAGTGGGCAGAGCTAGCGTGAATCAAGGTATATTAGAGAATTTCAGTTCTAGTTATTTAGACAGAGACTTTAAAGAAGCATCTAGCCTGTAAAGCCGCGGGGTGGAGGGGGAGCTTGCGGACGAAACACAGATCAACTGGCAGGCCAGGCTTTTGAAAGGAGGGTGTAAATATGTGTGCATCCCAGGCTCTGCTTTGAACCTGCATTTAAATGGCATTGTTTAAAACCACTTTTGGCCAGCACACCCTAGCAACCTGAATGAATTGGTACCTTTTATTTTTGTGCGAGCCCAGTTTTGTTCAAAGAGCCACTTCTACATTACCATTTAGGAATACAGAAATTTTTGAGTAAACTGCTGGTATTCATTGCAAACTCAAACTCACCCTTTTCTATCCATAATAAAAACTTTAATAATGCTGTTTTCACTTTTGGTGGAAGCCCAGTTTGTCAAAGAGCCACCTTGTTACTTACATTAGATACAGAAATTTTGTAGTAACTCTTGGTGTATTTCATTGTTGCAAAACGACCTTTTCTATATCCGTTATACTTTTAAATAGCTGTTTTCACTTTGGCGCGCCCAGTTTTTAGTTCAACAGAGCCACCCTGTACTTTAAATTTGAATACAGAAATTTGTATAACATGGTGTATTTCATTGGTTGCAAAAACCACCTTTCATATCTAATAACTTTTAAATAGCTGTTTTTCACTTGCGCAGCCCAAGTTTTTGTTCAAAGGCCACCGTTGTACTTACATGTAGGATACAGAATTTCTAGTAACTGTTACTCGTGTGTCATGCTGCAAAAAACGCAATTTTCGTCATTCCGTGTAACTTTGAATAGTTTTATTGCCTTGTTGAAATCTAAGTTTGGCTCAGATAGCGCAACTTGAATGATAGTTTTTTTTACAACAATCAGTTTCCTAGTCCTACGAGTTCAGTTGTAAATCCCTGACTGAAAAAAAAAAGGGTGAAGAAGCACTGTTGATTTTGTCTTACGGTTTCTCCACCAACCGCATTTCAACAGGTATTTTTTCGACACTAGAAACAAATCTTCTAATCCTAGTTGGCTGTAGGAAATTAGAGGGATTTAAAGAATAGGTGCTTTTCCGTCTTTCAATAAGATAGTTCAAAAAACTCTTCCATACCTTCTAAATTTTTTATCTTTCAAACATGGACCGAAATGCAGTGGTAAGCGATCAAAGAGGTGTATAGGACATAGGAGGTAGAGGTATGAGAGAAGGTGCACCCTTCCAGTGCTGGCGACAACACGCAAGCCAAGCGGTATCGCGGCCCTGTGAATCTCAGTAACGAAAAGCAACGCCAATCTGTTCTTCATCAGGCCTAACCTAATCAAACTTGCAACCTTCAACAACCTCCTTAACGCCTCATCGTCCTCCCAGTCACGGGCCACAAATGTCGTCATCATCATCGTCAGCATTCGTCCAACAAATGAAGCGAAGGGCAGCCCAAATGTCAACTCACTTCATGTACCCACCACTGTGGATAACTCATTCTCTGAAGACCTCTTTGATGACAAATCGGTTGGGGTCAGAAGAGCATTCAAAAGATAAGAGGCCAAAGAGGATGATTTGTCTGCTCTTACGCCCAATCACTGATGCCTCCGAGGAGGAGAAGGAAGCCGGTCAATCGGCCAAAAATCCTGGGCGGTCGGCAACGCCTTGCAGTACCTGTTGCTTGTAGCCGCGCAGCTCAGGACGCAGAATGTCAGGATGAAGAAGGCCACATGTGTTTTGATGATGATGATGACAACATGCGGATCCAACGTGGTCTTTTCAGCAGAATTTGCTTGCGAGCGCTCATCACTGGACGAGGGAGGAAGAATGATGGGGTAGATGTCATACGGTTCCCACCCTCAAAAAGGAGAGGGCGTCGCACAAGTCCCGCTGATATTATTCCGCCAGCCACGATCAGCAAAACACCGCTCCTCGCTTATCGCCGTGGAAAGTTCCAGGACCTCACAAGCCTGGGCCTTTTTCGAGCAAGCCTCTGATTTCATCCAGCGATGTCATATGCCACCTTATGCCGGAATTGCATCAGTAAGTAAGAATCTTAGGTTTTTAACCACCACTACACAACATGTCTAGTCACATGCAGCGAATGCATGAGTTGAAATGGAAGCAACACTTGGCCAAAAAAGGCCACACCGATCCCAGGCTTCCAACCACTCTCACACCCTCTGTCTCTGCCTCCTCCTCCTCCGCCACCACCAAGCGTTCCTCAGCTGCCCATTAGAGATGGGCGAATTTCCCGAAATTCGGATCGTTCACTTCGCCGAATTTTTCTCGGCAAAAAATAACTTTGTTCCTAAAGTACTTTTCGGACGAATCACGTTAAAAAAAAAGACAGCTATTTCCAGGCTGCACAGAGCCCTGCAGGTGCTGATAGAACGTTTGTGCCATGCTTAAATATGCAGAGGGAGCCTTGGTTGGTCTTCCATATAATGTTGTGTCTATAGTATGACACTCAGTATGACTTCCACCGCTCTTTAGAACGCTTCACTATAAAATTCCCATGGCACTTAAGAGGGCAAAACTTGACCAAAAAACTGAAGGGAGGAATGTAGCCTGATAAAGTCATGGCAGCGAAGCTGGAAAAAAAAATAAGCTGAGGGCTCAGTCGCAACATCAGTGACAGAGTGGTGGTAGGTGACGGGCGGCAGCCACAGGCATCATGAGGTCAGAGAGTGGGCACAATGACATTCCTGGAGGTGGTCAAGAAACAGGAGTAGGCCAAAGAGTGGCACAATGACACAGTGTGGAGTTGAAGGCATCACAGCAGCAGCAGCATGAGTCAGACAGTGGCAACAATGACATTCTAGAGGTGGCAAAAATAGGAGTAGCCACAGAGTGGCACAATGACACAGTGTGTAGTCACGCCGCCAGCCACAGCTGCAGCATGAGGTCAGACAGTGGCACGAATGACCATAGTGTGTATGGACACGGCAACGCACAGCAGCATCCTGCAGCATGAGGTTCATACAGTGCACAATAGACCGTGTGTAGGTCATCGGCAGCAGCCACAGCAGCAGTATGAATTCAGACAGTGGCACAATGACAAGGTTGTAGGTCACCCAGCAGCCACAGCAGCAGCATGAGGTTCAGACAGTGCACAATGACAAATGTGTAGGGTCACGGCATCAGACACTCAGCAGCATGAGGTCAGACAGTGCACAATGACACAGTGTTTAGGTCACTGGCAGCCAGCCGACAGCAGCAGCATGAGGTCAACAGTGCAACAATGAACACAGTGTGTTGTCACGGCAGCAGCCACAGCAGCAGCATGAGATCATACTGTGGGCACAATCACATTCTGGGGTGGCAAAAACAGGATAGGCCACAGAGTGACAAGACACAGTGTGATAGTCACGGCAGCAGCCACACAGCACATGAGGTCAGACAGTGGCACAATGACACAGTGTGTATCTCACGGCAGTAGCCACAGCATCAGCAAGAGTCAGACAGTGCACAATCACATTTCTGGAGGTGGCAAAAACAGGAGTAGGCCACAGAGTGGGACAAGTGACACAGTGTTGATGTCACGGCATCAGCAATACAGCAGCAGCATGAGGTTCATACAGTGGCTCAATGACAGTGTGTATGTCACGGCAGCAGCCTACAGCATCAAGCATGAGTACAGACAGTTGCACAATGACACAGTGTTTAGGTCCACACGGCAGCAAGCCACAGCAGCATTAGGTCAGACAGGGCACAATGACAAACTTGGAGGTGCAAAAATAGGAAATAGGCCACAGAGTGGTACAATTACACAGTGTGTAGGTGACGGCTTCAGCCACAGCAGCAGCATGAGTTAGCAGTGGCACAATGACAGTGTGTAGGTCACGACAAGCAGCCACAGCACAGCATGAGGTCAGACTGTGGCTCAATGACAGTGTGTAGGGTCAGGCAGCAGCCTCAGCAACAGCATGAGGTCATCACAGTGGCACAATGACATTCTGAGGTGCAACAACAGGAGTAGCCACAGCGTGTGACAATTACACAGTTGTGGAGTTCACGCAGCAGCCACAGCAGCAGCATGAGGTCAGATAGTGGCACAATGACATGTGTAGGTCACGGCATCAGCCACAGGCAGCAGCATAAGGTCAGACAGTGGCACAATGACAGTTGTGTAGAGGTCACGGCAGCAGTCACAGCCAGCATCCAGCATAGGTCAGACAGTGGCACAATGACCAGTGTTGTAGGTCACGGCAGCAAGCTACAGCAGCAGCATTAGGTCAGCAGTGGCACAATGACCATTCTGGAGGTGCAAAAACAGGAGTAGGCCACAAGGTGGGACAATGACACAGTGTGGAGGTCAGTCAGCAGCCACAGCACATCAATGAGGTCAGAACATGTGGCACAATGCCACAGTGTGTAGGTCATGCAACAGCCACAGCATCAGCATAAAGGTCAGACAGTGGCCACATTGACACATGTTTAGGTCACTTCAACAGCCCACAGCACAAGTCATAAGTCAGACATGCACAATAACATTCTGGAGGTGGAGAAAACTGAGTAGGCAACAGAGGGCACTATGACAGAGAGTGGATGTGTACAACGGCATCCAGCATGAGGTCCATACAGTGGCACAATGACAGAGTGTGGATGTGGGTGGCAATACCAGTCCCTGTAAAGATGGTTTTTTGGTGGCAGATGAGAAAAACTGTCAGCATATGTGAGGCAATCTGGCGGGTGGCGGCATCAGAATTAGTGGCTGAGGCCGGTAGTTTTTGAACCCAGACTCATTTCTCACAGTAGTGGGTGAGGCGTCATGGCTGATGTAGTCCTGTACGGCCTAAAGCAATTGGTGTGTGGAAATCCTGGCTCATATTTCCCCGTCCAGCGCCTGAATCTTCTTGACAAAGTCATCGTTCCATCATATCCGTGGACAAGTGTTCGTCCCTAGGGGTAACGAATGCCCCCGCCGCACTGAACACCCAGCTCTGATGCACACTACCTGGCGCGGGGCAAGACAGCTTCTAAAAAAAAAAAAAAGCTATTTTTTCTCCAACTGCAAACTCGGCAAGTTGCGGCCGACACAATCAGTTTGGCTGCCCAGTAGTTCCAGACGATATTCTAACTGGGGTGGGCAGAATGTCTGTTATCCAATTAGCCACCACTGTTTTGTCAGTCCTGCTCCAGGGTCCTGCTGCTGCTGCTGCTGGCGACAGCCCTCCTCACTGGGCGGGTGAAGGAAGCTGCTCATCAGTGACTCCAGACTTAGGTTGCTGCTGATGGAGCGGTACTGCTCCTACCCCCCCACCTTTCCCCATGCAGCCACGGCTGTAGTACGTGATCGCTAAAAGAAACCCCCCGGTCAGACCTGTCAGAGGAGGGACGATGCCGCACATAGGCAGCGCCAACTTGACACGGAGGATTTCCTATATTATTTGAGTTTGTCCTCCCTCTCAATAGCTGGAAAAAGGCTCCCATTTTGGACCGTATGCGAGGGTCCAATAGGGGTGGATAGCCATAAGTCCATCCCTCTGCGAGCAATGACTATTCGGCCTGTCACTAGCCAGGCAAATCATGGCATGCCTTGCAGCCATCTGCACATTGCTCCGAGGGGCTCACCTGCTCCATCACCATTGTATACTGCCACGGATGCATGCGGGTCCTCTGCCCTCGTCTATCCTTAGCTCCATCTACCGTCTCCAGCTGCTCCTGCTCCTCCTCTCGTTGTCACCTGGGGTAGCACAATCCACTCATTTCACCAGACAATGCTTCTGCTCCAATGTCCTCCTCCTCCTCCTCCATTTCAGTCCCCACCAGACTCCATGGGGCCGCGAGATGTAGGTCGCCATGTCTCCAGTCCCCCAGCCCAGACAGATTTTTCGGCATCTGTTTCCAGGACATGAAGCAGTGAAATGAACATTTATTCATCCCCGTAGGTCCTGGTCGACTACCAAAGAATGTAGCCTCCTCGAATGGCCTCCAACAAACGCAGGTGTCGCGCAGAGCTGCCAATGGGCTGACATCAAAGTTTACACAGGGAGTACTCTGTCTGCCTGGATCATCAAAGAAATCGTTAATGGCCTTTCTCTTTAATACAGTCTGTCCAACATGTGCAGGCAGAATTCAACGGTGGAAACATCGCATATCAGAGTGTGTTGGGGGAGGCCGTTCTGCCGCTGCAACTCAGAGAAGGTTTTTCCTGTCTTTAGTGAGTGAATGGATGAAGTGCATGCACATTTCCTGGCCATATTCGAATCTTCTGAAGATCAGGTGGAAGACCTTCAGGAACCTTTACACAACCAGATTGAACACGTGCGCCATGCAGGCGCATGGACCATCCTCCTCGTTCAAGCGTGAGACACCATTGTTCCTCCCATTGTCCCAACACCATGGTTTCCGATTTGCAGTTGGCGCGAGAAAGCACCATCGATTTCTTGCTCGCATGACCGGAAGCAGTTTCCTCCTCTGCTTTACTTCGTACGCCCGAATTGCAAGAGGGCCAGGTGTAGAAGTGTGTACACCGCTGTGCCCTACATCATTTGGTATAGATGGAGCAGTACTTGGGATGCTGAGATGGTGGTGGTGGTGGAGGAGGAGGAGGCGGACATTTGGCGCGGGAAAAAAGGGCCGCAGTTTGACAACGTGGCGGAGAAAGCGCCGTCCTCCTGTCCAATTTGTTGGTGTGCTGGGCCGGAAGCACATTCACCCAGTGGGCCGTAAAGGACAGTATACTGGCCCAGACCGTAGTTACAGCTCCAGACGTCCCCGTGCTGCCGTGCACGCTTGGAACAAACCGATAAGCTCAAGGACTGGCCCACCCATCTGTTCACATATTTATGAATGTGCCTGGGTATCTCTGCCTCTTTGGAAAAGAAATTACGACTTGGAACTCTCCCATCTCGGCTCGGCATACAAGCCATAGTTCTCTGAAATGGTGCAGAGTCCACCATTTTGTAAAGGTAGAGACTGCAGCACACCAACAACTTGGACTGGAGTACGTGTCAGCTTCTGCACCTTAGGATGGTTGGACGCATACGGATGTCTCTTAGCAATGCCATCGCTGAAACGTCTGCCGGCGCCATGAAGTAGCGAGGAGCAGGAGCATCAGGACCGGGAGATGATGTCAAAGCGAAAACAGCTCTTCTGCAGAGGTGGTGGAGCCTGGCTGGCTGCAATAGCATGCCGTGCCACTGGGCACTGCTGCTGCTCTGCTGTTCGGCGGCGGCAGGATGGACCCACCAATCTGAGCCACTATTCTCCCAGGCGCCTACACCGATTGGTGACGGCTGCATGTGTTGACGCAGGGCCGGTGCCAACGATAGCTCCCTGCCACGCTTCACTTTCCTGCCCACAGATAGCTAATATACCCAATTCCGGCTCCTTCGATTGTCTTAGTCAATGAACTGCCACACCGCCCGGAGTTATCGGATTTTAGCGTGCCACGCTCCGCACTGAGTGACTACTGCCGTCCGCTGCCCTCCTTGAGCCCCTGTGCCGCTACTTCATGGCCCAGTAAGCGGGTTTTTCACCCCGCGGCCTGCCCGGGCGTTGGCTCCCTACCTCCACACTCGCTATCCTGCTGACTCACGGCCACACGACCCATCTTGCTGGCTGCGCAGCTGCCTGACGGCGCAAGCTTACGCCCTCTTCTCCTGACGATGATGAAGCCCCTTGCCGTCCACCCCCCCCTGCTCCCAAGTGCGTTCGGCTACATCATCATCTATTTGTGTTTCAATCGTCACTGCTGTCCTCATCACCGGTCCCTTGGTATGCAGAGGCTGACCCCTCACAACATGACTCACATGCCACTCTCCACATCTAACTTTTGCCGCCTACTCGCAAGAACAGGGATATTGTACCATTTCTTTCGCTGCCAAGTAGCTGCTGACTGCCCTCCTCAAAATTGTTCATCCGCGCTAATATATCGGCGCTGAGCCCAGACCACATGTAGATATCAGCTGGGGAACCGGATGGGACAGATGCGGGTTTGATGACAAGGGTGAGGGCCGCTGACCCGCTCCGGCTAATGCCAACTAAGGGTAGTGGTCTGACGTTCCCACCGACTCTTGGCATGGGTTGTCAGATGTCATCTGTGAGAGAAGTGGATGACCTAGTCATCCAATCAAGAAACCAATGGCTTGCAGAACACACACCGGCCGCAGATGACAGCTGGAAGTTGTGGCCTCACCGAGTGACCCCTGCTGTTACGTCCCCCTGCTGTGCAGCGACCTGGACCTGGAATGTTTGTGCCTCTGCCACTCGCATGTGAAGAGCCCAGCCACCTCTCTGTCTGACATACTGTTTGTTCTAAAATGTACAGACAACTGTTTGATGAGATATCTGTATATGATGCCCTTGTCATCGTCCGTCCGCCTTTACTACTGCATAACATCCTTCTCTGTGGCCTCCCATCTAGCACTCTTGCTCACCCCACAAACCATTCTCAACTCTGCTGGCCCGTCTTATCCACCTCTCTACTCGCTACTCCTCTGCCGCTCCCCCTGTCAATCCCTTTCACTGGCTACCAATAGCTCAGCGAATTCATTTCAATTTGCTAACCAGACCTACAAGGCTCTACCATAACTCTCCCCTCATACATCTCTGGCCATATCTCCAGATATCTCCCTCACGCAATCTCCGGCTCACTCCATGACCTTCTTCTCTGTTCTCCTCTTATCAGCTCCTCACATAACCGTCTCCAAGACTTCGTCTCGCGCTTCCCACCCACACTTCTGGAATGCACTGCCCTACACATCAGACTCTCTGCCCACCTCCACCAGCTTCAAAAGCAACTTTGAAACCCATTCTTCCGGATTGCCCTATAACCTACAATAACCCTGCTGCACTGAATCTACCCCACAACAGTGTCCTGCCCTCCCTTCCTCCTGTCTCTTCCCTCCTCCATTGTAGATTGTAAGCCTTTCGCGGGCAGTGTCCACTCTCCCTCTGTACCAGTTATAAGTCATTCATTGTCATTATTGTAATCCACTTGACAGATCAAATTATGTGACCCCCCTCAAATGTACAGCGCCATGGAAATCAATGGCGCCTTTAAAATAAATGATTAATAAAAAGTAATAATAATAAAAATACACACCCGTATTTTGACTCTCAAATGACCCACTAAGAAGCTTGGGTAACCCTTGATATAAAATGCGCTCCACAAATGGCAGGAAAAAATTGACTTGTATTTGCTGTTTAAAAACTCTGGGTATTTGACTGAATATACAAGCACAAACAGGCTTACGTAACCTTCGGATAGATATGGGCTACAGAATTCTTCTGTGGCGTGAAAAACAAAGTTTCTATTTACAGAGTACACTGCAGGAACAACGCTTGCGACCACCCCTTAATAACCCCTGATAGTGTTGAGCGATTTTATCAACAAATTAAATCGGCAAGGTTTTTAATGGTGATCGAAATTTCCAGATCATTCTATAATTAATGTAAAAAACTGAGCATCATCTATTAAGATCGCGCCCTTTTTTCCGCGCTTCCTGTAATTTGCGCCAGCAAATCAAATTACAGAATAGAGCAGGGAGAGAATGTGTGTGCGACGCATGACTAGGGATTGGTGTATGGTATGCGATTTCAGGCTGGAAAAATCACATGACCTCGTTTTACATAGAACATCGTTTCCTGTTTCAGCCTCAGTGTCATCTCCAGAGAGTAGTGCGATATCTGAGAGAGGTGAGGGGTACTCCAAAAGGGGGGGGGGGGAGGCCCCACCAACCACGGGGTAGCGTCTCATAGGATAGGACCTGCGCTCTGCCGTTGCCCAAACGCCTCAGCGAAATTAGTCCTATTTTCTGCAACAAGAAACCTCTACATTGGAGTGTGAGTCCTTCCATTTAGTTTTTAGATTAGAGATTTGAAGATTTTATGTATTTAGCTAGAGAATTTAAAAGCCAGCATCTACCGCTGAAATTCACGTGGTGGAGGGGGGCGGGGGGGGTGGGAGTGGCCCCGGGCGAACCCAGAGAAAGGCTCTATCTATAAAGAACACTGGATAAAATTCCACCAAGACTTGAGTGTAGACATTGTAGTTAATACTTTATTATTAAAGTTTGCTATTGAGAATATTTCCTGGATATTAGCAGCCTGAACTTATATTGGAACACATCATTTCTAGTAACTGCAGGTCTCTTGGTTAGCTTGCAAAACTCCACTTTTATTATCTGTATAACATTTCAGATAGGTGTTCATTTTCAATTTTACCCATTACACCTGTTGACTGTTGATATAGTCCACCTTGCAGTTAAATTACAATCCGCAATCTTGTAGTCAGCACAGGTGTTTGGTTGCCAAGAAATCACCGTGTATCGTACGAAAACATCCACAGTTACGTGTTTTTTGACTTTTGGTCGCACCCAGCATGTTTCATTGACGCCAATAAAAAGCCATTTCTACGTAAATCTTAAAACACAATTCTATATTCACCAACCACATGATAATTGAAAGGAGCAAAACAATGACGTTTATTATATCAAACATAACAAGTTACGGTTCTTTTTGACTTTTTTGCACCCCCACATTGTTCCATTGACTCAGCATCTACGTAAATCTAAAACACATTCTATATTCACCAACAGGTGAATTGAAAGGTGCAAAAAATACCCGTTATTATATCAAAACATAACATTACGGTTTTTTTTGACTTTTGCACACCCTCGCCACATTGTTCATTGACCGCAGCATCTACGTAAATCTTAAAACAGCAATTCTATATCACTCATCAGGTGGGGGGGGGAAATGAAAGGTGCAAAAAGTACAGTATATTATATCAAAACATAACAGATACGTTGTTTTTTGTGAAGACTTGTCGCCGCAGGTCTCCAGATTTGTTGATCGACACCTTGCAGTTAAATTTGAACCAGCCAATTTTGTTTTTGGATTGAGGGATTTGAGAATAGCTGTGAATTGCCCCGTTCTTTTAATAATAGACTTTCCAAAACTATTCCATACCTTCTCAAATTTTTATATTTCTGAACATGGAGCGAAATGCAGGGTGGTAAGCGAGCAAAAGAGGGGGTAGCACATGGAGGTAAGGTACGAGAGAAGGGTTGCTCCTTCCAGTGCTGGCGACAACTACGCATGCCCAGCGGATCGTCAGTTGCAGACCGTCAGGCTGTCACCTGCTGTGATCAAGGGCCCTGTGAATCTAAGTAACGAACATCGTCCGCCAATCTGTCCTTCAGTGGTTAATGCAACCGTGCTTCCAGCAGTCTTACCTCCTCGTTCCACGCAGTCCACGGCCACAAATTTCGTCATCAGCATCATCATCTCCGTCCAACATGAATCATCCCTAAATGTCAACCTCGTTGTACCCACCACTGTGGATAATCCTATTGTCTGAAGACCTCTTTGATGACAAAATGGCGGTTGGGTCAGAAGGCTTATGTTAAAAGATCAAGGAGCTGAATTTAGTCTGCTCCTGACGCCCAGTTACTGTTGCCATCAGAGGAGGTGAAGGAAGCCGGTCAATGGCAAACAATCCCGGGCAGTCTGCAACATGCCTTGCAGTTGCCCCTTGCTTAGTAGCCCTCAGCTTCGGGATGCAGAAAGTCAGGACGACCAAGTCACCTGTGTTGATGATTATGATGATGACGACATAGCGTATCCATCATGGTCTTTTTCCGCAGAATTTGCTTGCGAGCGCTTCATCTTGGACGAGGAGGAGGAACGATGGGTAGTGTCAATACAGTTCATTTTGCTGGTTTTTGCCTGTGAGGAGAACTCGTAAAAAGACCGCTAAGTTTTCATGACAACAACGTATTCCAGTTTACTCACTTTTATCTTAAGAAGTTTTCCGCATTGTCAATAGTATTGAGGTCATGTTGCAGTGAATACAGCTATAATTATGGTCCTTTGAAGCAGAAATGTGGCTCTTCTAAGTGGGCATTTCTCCTCACAATTTTTATAGTGGCTGAGAAGTCATATTTATAATTTTTTGGTGGTCATTTAGCTGAGAGATACAGCAATAATCAAGGGTCCTTTGAACAGAAATGTGCTTCTAAGTGGCATTTCTCCCTCACCAAATTTTTAACAGTGCTGGAGAAGTCAATTTTATAATTATTTGGGTCATGCCGCTTTGAAATGCAGCAATACTACAGGTCCTATTATAAAAAAATGTTGTTTCATAACAGACAGTTGTTCTTACACAATTGACGCCAAAGTGGCTCAAGGGTCATCGCTTTGAATTTTTGGGGGCATTTGTCTTTGAAATGTTATGTATGAAAACCTGAATGTACAGTGCTCGGGAACCAAGGGCGCTCAAAATAAATAATAATAAGAATAAATAAATAATAAAAAATGGCAGCTAATCCTACAGTTCCTATTCGATAAAATGTTGTTTCTAATAGACAATTAGTTCTTCACAATTTCAAAAGTGCTCATGGGTCATGCTTTGAATTTTTTGGGGCATTTTTGCGGTGACTTGCAGCATACTAGAGGTCCTAGTCTAAAAAATGTTTGTTTCTAACAGACATTTGTTCTTCCAACAATTGTCCAAAGTGGCTCAGATCCATGCTTTGAATTTTTGGGGGCATTTTGCTGTGACATGCAGCTCAAGCAAAGAGGTCCTATTCTAACAAAAATGTTGTTTATAACAGACATTTTGTTCTTGCACAATTGTCCCAAAAGTGGCTCAAGGGTCATGCTTTGAATTTTGGGGGCATTTGCTTGACATGCAGCTATACTACAGGTCCTATTCTTAAAAAATGATGTTTCTAACAGACATTTGTTCTTCACATTGTCCAAAGTGGCTCAAGAGGTCATGCTTTGAATTTTTTGTGGGCATTTTCTGTTACCAGTGCAGCTATACTACAAGTCCTATTCTAAAAAATGTTGTTTCTAACAGAGCGATTTGTTTCTTCACAATTGTCAAAAGTGGCTCAAGGGTCATGCTTTGAATTTTTTGGGCATTTTGCTGTGACATGCAGCTATACTACAGGCCCTATTCTTTAAAAAATGTTGTTTCTAACCAGACATTTATTCTTCACAATTGGTCAAGAGTGGCTCAAGGGTGATGTGCTCTCAGAAACAGGAATAGGTAGGACACAGTTAATGGACACATATTGCAAAATGACTTGTATTTGCAAGATCTTTAACATAGCTATCAATCCCTGTATTGAACGAACCCATGTTATAATTACAATGAAAAAGAGAAACAAAGACATGTGGGATCCATTCCTATTTTAAAAAATGTTTTCAATAATCAAAGTACTAAAAAACTTGCTGTACAAAATAGCTGTTAAAAAAAATCCTCTGAATTGTAAAAGGAGGTACAGGAAAGAACTTGACCAGATGTAGGTTATTCAGAGGACAATGGATGTAATGGAGCACTGACAGAGAACAAAGTACGAGACCTTTTCCAAGCACGTTGATAAATGAAAGAAAAAGAATGAAGATAAAAGGCACCTGGGTGTAACAGGAGCGTTAACCACTAGTATTTCCAAGTGAAGCTCAATTGGTCCACACTCATCACGGAAGGGAAAAGCGCTACCCAGTATTGACTGGTGTTACTGAGGAAGGCATGGAGGTTCTCACACTTCCGCTTCCGCACTTGCTTCTCAGCACGACAGTTTTCGTTTGCTCCGCGTCATCAGCGGCATTTTTAAACCTGCGGTTAATGAGACGGACCGCCAGACTGGGCTCTCACCGCACCCACTGTAAACTCCGGCCTGGGTCATGCTGTGGCCCAGAACAGGTATATCCAATGTCCAGTGAAACTAAAATGGTGGTTTAAAAGACTCCTTTTTCCGGCACTTTTTAAATGTGGGGGTCATGCAGGTTTGGGGCTCATGCTATGGCCCAGGACAGGTATAGTAATGTCCAGTGAAACTAAAATGGTGGTTGAAAGACTCCTTTTTCCGGCACTTTTTAAATGTGGGGGTCATGCAGGTTTGGGGCTCATGCTGTGGCCCAGGACAGGGATATTCAATGTCCAGTTCAAATAAGATGATGGTTCAAATCATACTGCCTTCTGGCACTTTTCAATTTGTGGGTGATGCAGGTTTAAGGGTCAGGTTGTGGTACAAGACAGGGATAGTGAATGGTCTGTGACTTTTTTTCTGTGACTTTTATAACCTAAGTGTGTTGCCTAAGATGTAGCACGTATCCATTTGAATGTTGTGGATGTTAATTTCAGCTTCTCCAGCCTTGTTTGGGTGTAATAATGAAGGTGTTGTTGCTCTCCCATAGACTTTAATGGTCATCGCTCATAATCGACGCTCACTATCGAAAAACCTTATCGATAGCGGCCGACTATCGACTATCGATCGATCTCGATAGCCAACGCAATCGCTCAACACTACTTGTGAATTATGCTACAGGAAAATTGTATTTTTTGGCGGTGAAAAAGACGGTCTATTTTTGTCACCACAGCACAAAAACAACGCTTAATTAACCCCTGGATGTAAATTGCGCAAAAGAATTGAGCAGCCGGAAACTACTAGCTTTGTAGTGTGTTACAATTGCGTGTTTTCTATGCTACACAACAAGAGAAAAAATTGTAATTAACCTTCGTTTGTGAATTATGCTACAGGAAAATTTTATTTTTTGCCGTTGAAAAAGACGGTTTCTTGGAGTCACAACAGCAGCAGAACAACACTTAATTAACCCCTGGATGTAAATTGCGCAAAAGAATTGAGCAGCCGGAAACTACTAGCTTTGTAGCGTGTTACAATTGCGTGTTTTCTACGCTACACAACAAGAGAAAAAATTGAAATTAACCTTCGCTTGTCAATTATGCTACAGGAAAATTGTATTTTTTGGCGGTGAAAAAGATGGTTTCTTGGAGTCACAACAGCAGCAGAGGAACGCTTAATTAACCCCTGGATGTAAATTGCGCAAAAGAATTGAGCAGCAGGAAACTACTAGCTTTGTAGCGTGTTACAATTGCGTGTTTTCTACGCTACACAACAAGAGAAAAAATTGTAAATAACCTTCGTTTTTGAATTATGTTACAGGTAAATTGTATTTTTTGGCGGTGAAAAAGACGGTTTCTTGGAGTCACAACAGCAGCAGAACAACGCTTAATTAACCACTGGATGTAAATTGCGCAAAAGAATTGAGCAGCAAAAAATGAAGTGTTATTTGTATTATAAAAACGCTGTTTCTTTAAATGAATACAACAGGAACTGGCTTATATGCCCCTTTGATATTCAATGTGCTGTGAGCAGATAGCATTAACATGTATATGCACTGGACTTCAGATCCAATACACTAAAAAAATCAGATATAGAACATTAAGAGAAGCAGTCTCTGAGATAAGCTGAGACACCCCACATAAATCGCTGTATAAAAATAAGTTTTTCAGTAACAACCGTGGCAGCACCTTCCCTGATCAGTACAGTGAGAGCAGTATGAGCTCCCAGCGTCGCGCCCGGACTTATATAGTGCGATGACGTCACAGAATCCCGTCGGTCTCTGATTGGCTTCATCTCTGCACATGTCATGCAGGCTATTCCCTTCTTCCTCCCAGAGTGCTTTGCCCCATGTAGCGCCATGTGCTCGCAGCCATTTTATCAATCAAAAGCACACTTCGTTCACCCGAAGTACTCCAAACTTCGACTTCGTTCAGAACCGAAGTTTTCCTGAAATTCTAAACGAATTCCACTTCGTTAGAATCGATTCGCCCATCTCTTACTAGTCATGTTACCTATAGCAATACTGTATTCCAATTATATGTATTGAGTGAAATATGTAGAGTTTTTCTATTGATCCTCTTCAGATATACACCTCAGTGTGCGAATTCAAGTCTGTAATCTACAATTTAAAAAGTTAGTACTCTATGCTATTTGATTCATTGACTTGCAAGCTGCGCACCCCAATCATTTCAATATAAGGCATTAGGAAGAGGCTTTAAGGACTAAAGTTCTTCACTTCCTCCTTGCTAAGAGAGATATAAATAAAATGCCTTAAATATCTTAACCAAACAGGGAACTATAAGTGGTCTGTGAGTTTGTAGTGGGAACTCGCTAGTTAATACAGTTGTATGATTACAGCAACATGGGCTCTAATCCATGCAGCCATTCTCGGCCTGTGAGAAGTGAGCAGTATAATATGAGCTCGTAGTTTTCTGAACATTGGGACTATGACTGTAGCACCTCTGTATGTGTAATATAGCAAACAATGATAACAACCGCCTGTTGTCCTGAATAGTGTTGAGCGATTATTATCGACAAAGTTGAAATCGGCACAGTTTTTACGTTGATCGAAATTTTTAGATCATGCGATAATTTAGGTTCAAATCTGTGCATCATCTATTAATATTGCGCCATTTTCGGCGCTTCCTGTCATTTTGGCGGCCAGCAAATCAGCTTACAGAATAGAGTAGGGTGAGATGTGTGTGCGACGTCATGACTGGGATGTGTATGGTTGCGATTGGCTGGAAAAATCACATGACCTCGTTTTACATAGAACATCCCTTCCTGTTCATGATCAGTGTCTCTCAGCGTCTCATAGCAGTAGGACGTGCGCTCTGCCTGTGTCCAAACAGTTCAGCGAAATTGTTCTATTTCTTCACAGATAAGGCACTACTGTTAGCTGTGATCCTTACAACTTAGTTAGATCAGAGATTGGAAGATTTTATGTAGTTAGGTAGAGAATTTTAAAGGAGCATCTACCGCTGTAAAGTCACGGGGAAGCGGGGGGGGGGCCGCGGGCGAACACAGACAAGCTCTATAAAGAATACTGGATATAGTTCACCAAGACTTAGTGTAGACATTGCACTGCAATAGCTTTATTATTAACAGTTTTCTATTGAAATATTTCCTGGATATTGGGCAGCCTGAACTTATAGGATACACATCATTTCTAGTAACTGCAGGTCTCTTTGTTAGGTGCAAAACTCCACTTTTATTATCAGTATACATTTCAGATAGGTGTTCTTTTTCAATTTTGCCCATTCCAGCTTTGTTGATATAGCCACCTTGCAGTTAAATTAGAATCCAGCAATTTTGTAGTCAGCACAGGTTGATAGGTGCCAAAAATACCTTTTATTATCCGAATACATTTCAGATACGTGTTTTTTCACTTTGGCGCACTACAGCTTTGTTCATTGAGGCACCTTGCACTTAAATGTGAATACAGCAATTTTGTAGTCACCACAGGTGAAATGAAAGGTGCCAAAATACCTTTTATTATCCGAATACATTTCAGATACGTGTTTTTTTCACTTTGGCGCACTACAGCTTTGTTCATTGAGGCACCTTGCACTTAAATGTGAATACAGCAATTTTGTAGTCACCACAGGTGAATTGAAAGGTGCCAAAAATACCTTTATTATCCGAATACATTTCAGATACGTGTTTTTTCACTTTGGCGCAGGCCAGCTTTGTTGATAGATCTACTTTGCAGTTAAATTTGAATACAGCAATTTTGTAGTCACCACAGGTGAATTGATAGGTGCCAAAAAATACCTTTTATTATCCGAATACATTACAGATACGTGTTTTTTTTACTTTGGCGCACTACAGCTTTGTTCATTGAGGCACCTTGCACTTAAATGTGAATACAGCAATTTTGTAGTCACCACAGGTGAATTGAAAGGTGCCAAAAATACCTTTTAATATCCGAATACATTTTAGATATGTGTTTTTTCACTTTGGCGCACTACAGCTTTATTCATTGAGGCACCTTGCACTTAAATGTGAATACAGCAAATACTACAGGTCCTATTATAAAAAATGTTGTTTCTAACAGACATTTGTTCTTCACAATTGTTAAGAGTGGCTCAAGGGTGATGGTGCTGTCAGAAACAGGAATAGGTAGGACACTGTTAATGGACACATATTGCAAAATGACTTGTTTTTGCAAGATCTTTAACATAGCTATCAATCCCTGTATTGAGACAACCCATTTAATACAATTAAAAAGAGAAACAAAGACATGGTGGGATTCCATCCTATTTTAAAAATGTTTTTCTAGAATTAAACTACTAAAAAACTTGCATGTACAAAATAGCTGTTAAAAAAATTCCTCTGAATTGTACAAGGGAGGTCAGGAAAACTTGACCAGATGTAGGTTATTCAGAGGACATGGAGTATGGAGCACGGACAGAGAACAAAGTACAGAGACAATTTCCTCCAGCACGTTGAATAAAATGAGAAAAAGAATGCCAAGAAAAAGGGCACCTGGCTGGAACAGGAGCGTTAACCACCAGTATTTCCAAGTGAAGCTCAATTGGTCCGCACTCATACAAAGGGGCAAGCGCTACCCAGGACAGGGACAGTATATGTCCAGTGAAACTAAAATGGTGGTTGAAAAGACTCCTTTTTCCGGCACTTTTTAATCTGGGGTCATGCAGGTTTGGGGCTCATGCTGTGGCCCAGGAGAGGTATATTCAATGTCCGTTGAAACTAAAATGGTGGTTCAAAGACTCCTTTTTCCGGAGTTTTTTAATCTGGGGTTCATGCAGGTTTAGGGCTCATGCTGTTGCCCAGGACAGGTATAGTCTATGTCCAGTGAATCTATAATGGTGGTTGAAAGACTCCTTTTTCCCGCACTTTTTAATCTGGGGTCATGCAGGTTTGGGGTTCATGCTGTGGCTCAGGACAGGGATAGTCTATGTCCAGTGAAACTTAAATGGTGGTTGAAAGACTTTTTTTTCCGGCACTTTTTAATCTGGGGGGTCATGCAGGTTTGGGGCTCATGCTGTGGCCCAGGACATTTATAGTCAATGTCCAGTGAAACTAAAATGGTGGTTGAAAGACTCCTTTTTCCGGCACTTTTTAATCTGGGGTCATGCAGGTTTGGGGCTCATGCTGTGGCTCAGGACAGGGATAGTCAATGTCCAGTTCAAGTAAAATGATGGTTCAAATAATACTGCCTTCTGGCACTTTTTAATTTGTGGGTGATGCAGGTTTAAGGGTCATGCTGTGGTACAAGACAGGGATAGTAAATGGTCTGTGACTTTTTTTCTGTGGCTTTTATAACCTAAGTGTGTTGCCTAAGATGTAGCACGTATCCATTTGACTGTTGTGGATTTTAATTCCAGCTTCTCCAGCCCTGTTTGGGTGTAAGAATGAAGGTGTTGTTGCTCTCCCATAGACTTTAATGGTCATCGGCGATCATCTATCATCGACCATCGAATATCTTGTTGATGATGGCCGACTATCGACCATCGACCGATGTCGATAGCCAACGTAATCGCTCAACACTAGTCCTGAATTAAGACAGCTGAGCTCTGAAGAGAAAAGTTCCACAAAGGTGCTGTGCATGAGTAACTGAGAGCACAGCATTATTCAATGATGATACCCCTTACAGCCAAAAATATACTTAATAATAAAGCATTTTTTACTTTCTGTGATGGTACAGATACCTTTTTATATACTTTTGTAGTTACATTTTTTATTCATTATCTCTTTCCCTTCAACTTTTTGAGCAAATGATTAAATATCCAATTATTTGTTTTCTTATCTATTAATTAATCCTGTATTTATGTATATAACCAAATGCATTAAGGCTTGGAAGCATTACAGACTAGGGGCGACATTTATGATTTTTGGTGCTCAGGCGTACAGTAGTAGCGTAAAATGCGCCAGAATCTATTAACCCGTTCTACTGCAGGTCATAGATTTAGCGCTTTCTAGCTACAAAGTGACAATACAGGCTCAGGTAAACCACTTTAAAAGTGGTGTACCCAGGGCTGGGACAAGGCATTTTGGTGCCCTAGGCAAGTAGGGCCAATGGTGCCCCCCGCCCCCCCGTAAAATTTAAATTCCCAGCCCTAACCTTACGCACGTGCCTACGCCTTTCCCAGCTAGGTGGAATGGAGTAAAAAACACAATTCAAACATACAACAGTGGAGTAAGTAGAGTCTTTTTAGGTTATATTTATATAAAATAATATGTTGGGTATGAAAACATGCATACAAATAGCTTTAAAGACAATTTTCCATAGATAATGCCTCTAAATAATGGTGATAGTAACCATGTAATACCGCTATACAAGTAGTAAATATTATCACCATACTGGTACTGCACAAACCTGTATACCAAGACCAAATTACCAACGATACCGCTAAATATAGACCATAAAATACCACCACACCATGACCACATATCACCAACACCTCATAGTGACTGAATAAACCACCACATCATGATCACATATCACCACTACATAGTGACTGAATAATACCACCACATATCCCATCACATAGTGACTGAATAATACTGCCACACCAATACCTCATATCACCACCACATAGTGACTGAATAATACCATTACATATCACCACCACATAGTGACTGAATAATACCGCCACATCATGATCACATATACCCACCCCATAGTGTCTGAATACCACCGCCACATATCACTGTCATATAGTGACTGAATAATAACTCCACATATCACCACCACATAGTGACTGAATTTTTTCATCCCCACTTTCTATAACACATAAGTTTTTATTCCAAATTTTAGGGAGGTGAAATAATTAGAAAACCATAGTTTTGGAATTTGGTCTTTTTTTCCTTCTAAGGTGTTCAAAGTACAGGATAACTGAAGTCATAATTTAATAGACTGGATTTTTACAAATGTTTTCAATACCAATTAGGTATACCATACTTTTTTTTAATTATTTGTAAAAGAGCATAAAAGGGGTTAATTTAACTTCTAATATTTATTTATTTATTTTTAGAAATGTATTTTATTTTTTTTTTTTACTTTGACAATGAATCCCCCTAGGATATTTGAGCACTTGTGGGTGCAATTGCTTGTTCTTTATACGGTAGTACTATTGTACTACCATGTAAGGGCTTTTAGTCATCATCTATTACACTCTGCCGACTTCATACATCCTTTACGCATTTGGACATACCAGTTTTACACTTAGTAATGTATTTGCATATTCATATATGCTAATACATTAGACTCTGTGTCAGTATGACACAGGCAGCAGTCAGAGAAGCACACAGTGTACCCTGACTGTAGGTTTGTTATACAGACAGACCTGGGACTACTCTAGGTCCTCAGGGCTGACTGTACAGATAATCCCCTGCTCCATTGGGTTACTGGGATTCCCAACCACCCAAATGAGCATGGGAATGCCCTTTGATTATGCCACGGTCACGGACTGTGGCAATCAAAGGAGTAAGCGCCGGGGATTGGAGGTTTCCTACACTCCCCAGCAGTTACAGAGAATTCTCTAGGAGCAGAGCTGTTAAGTACAGCTCTGTTCACAGCACAGCTGTGGCACTGGGAGCTGCAAAAACTTTCTATTTTAGATTAACGACCTGCAATGCCCACCGTCAAAAGACAGTGAGTGGTCGTTAAGGGTTTAAAGGAACTTTGCAGGGAGGTTGTTTCAAACATCTTGGAGAAGTAACCACAGATCTAGGCTTCCTCAAATCCTTGTGTCTCTTTATGTAATCCCAGAAAGACATGATAATATTGAGATCAGGGCTCTGTAAAGACCAGATCATCAATTGTATGGGTATGTTCACACAACGTATTTGCAGGGCATATTTGAGTGTGTAATTGAGCTGTAATATGCCAAAAATACACCCTGCAAGTACGGTAAAATCATAACACTCAATGAGTGCTATGTTAAACCCCGGCGCCCTATACATGCTCATAAAATGAAGTGACATGTCACTTCTTTCGGGCACCTACATGCAGGGGAATACTGAGCTGAATAGGAGGCTGGGTCGTAGCGCTATTGAAAGAACACTCTGGCCAGCATGTACTTTTAATGGCAGATGTAGACAGGTTCGCACCGCAATTTGCCATGTGAACTCAGCCTATGACTTCTTGTTTGTGCTTAAGGTAGTTATTAATAACATTGGCTGTATATTTGGGGTTATTATCATTATGCAAAATATATTTAAAATGAATCAGGTCTCTCTGTTTTCGTCTTCCTAAAACATTGGCACAGTACTATACATACACAATAAAGAAAATCTTAGACCTAGACAGTTTTCATACATGTCCCCCAATATGCCACAAGAGATGAGATAAATAAATTGTCTTATGTACTCACTTCCAAAAAGTCAAGTTTACCTCACTGATGACTACATACCTGACTTTCAATTTTGTTAACGTCTTTCTTCACTATGAATCATGTTTGAAAAGTAAATTCTCACTAAAAAAATCAACATGCCACAAAAATATAGATGTAGTGTTAAGTGGATGGCCAATTTTTAGAAGGACATTCAGAGATAAATGAATTTTCTTATGTGCTCAATTCCAAAAAGTCAGGAAGAAATTCTACAAAAAGAAGCCCACTTTAGAAAGTTGTATAAGTTATGAAAAGTCAATAACTTATCTCTTCACTACTACAAGCATGTTAGAATGAACTGCGAAAGATCATCTACGAGAATGAGAAAACAATAACTGAATCTCAAGGAACTGCATGTTATATATAGCATATATGTAAAATGTATATATTCAGTTGTTGTCTTCTCATTCTCGTAGATGATCTTTAGGCATCATCATAACATACTTGTATGTAATGGAAGAGAAATTATTAAACTTCAAGAAATGGGAATGACCTTATTCCTTAATTCAAAAAGAAAAAATAAAAAAAAACAAAATATATAAGTATATAAATCAATAACTTATTTTCACTACTACAACATTTAGAATAACTGCGAAAGTATATATCTACGAAATGAAACAATAACTGAATCTAAGGAACTGCATTTATATATATCATATATGTAAAATGTATATATTCAGTTTATCTTCTCATTCTCGTAATGATTGCATTCATACTAATACTATGTAGTAATGAATAATAATTATATGACTTATAAAGGGGAATGACCTTTTCCCTTAATTCAATAAATATATATATATATATAGATCCTTATAGGTATATTTATTGCATGAAGGGAAAAAGTAATTCCCCTTTCCAGAAAGATATTCTAGGCAGTGGGTTCTGTAGAAAACTTCATTAGGTGCCAGCTATGATTGTTCTTTAACAAAGACATAATCTACTCACAAAGGTCTCCCAGCCTGGGAACGAACACATTGAGGGACATGTATGAAAACTTTCTAAGTCTAAAACTTTCTTTGTTGTCCATAGCAACCAATCAGAGCTCCCCTTTCAATTTTTCAGAGCACTATATGAAATGAAAGTGGAGTTCTAATTGGTTGCTATGGGCAACAAAGAAAGTGTTAGACCTAGACAGTTTTCATACATGTCGCCCCTTTTGTGTTCCTACCATATCTTTGCTGGTGCTAACACTTGTGTTGTGTAGTGTCTGAGGTGCTAGACAGTAGCCTTTATCCTATACACGTTTGCTATGGAAGCAAATGTGTATAGTGAGTTCCAGAATGACAAAGATTTTGGGTGATATGTATGAAACCTGGTGCTGACATGCCAGTTTTAAATTGCTTTAGAGAAGTGTAGAAGGCACCAGTATGTATGAAAGTGTCTCATAGCACTTTATACATGTGTCCTGTTTAAGGGTAAAATATGTCTCAGTCATGCCACTTTAAAACTGTTATGGATTTGTGTGACAGTTTTGCGCCAAACTTTGGTGTATTCAAATGTTTTGCACCTAACTTTGGTGCAATCGTCCGCCGCAAACCTGGTACATTCAAAAGTGTTGTATCTAGTGCAGAATGTGCCAAGTTTGGGCGTATGACTGTTCATACATCTATAGAATGGAGCTATGACAGGTTTTTGGCCACAAAGCATGGCAGAAAACTGGTGCAGCCCTGTTCATACATGTCTCCCTTTGTTTTGTCCTTGCTTATATGTAGCATTATTGTGAATAAAATACAACTGATTCAGAACAGTTGCAATAAGATCAAGGTTGTGTTCACATAAGCAAACATTTTGCAGAATCTCCTTGCAGACATTGGTGCAGATATTGGTGCAGATTTGCTGCTGCAGATCTTTATTTTGGATTTTATAAATAGGAAAAAAAAACTGCAATAAGTCTATAGCATATCCACAATACAAACTGACATACCACAGTTAAGTTTCCATGTGAATTCTTTGTAGATCTTTTTTCTATCAGAGTGTGGGTATGATTTCTCAAAATCCCATCCTCATTACTGCTACTTTAATAAATTGCAGATTTTCCCACACAAAAATATGCAATGTAAACGTCACCTTGTATACATACCCCTACAGTTGTGCACTGAATTTCATTTGTGAGCATATTACAGTTAGAGATGGGCGAATTGATTCTCGCAAAGTGGAATTCGTTTAGAATTTCAGGAAAACTTCGGAATGAAGTCGAAGTTTGGGTTACTTCGCGTGAACGAATTGTACTTTTGATTGTTAAAATGGCTGCGAGCTCATGGCGTTAGATGGGGCAAAGAACTCTGGGAGGAAGAAGGGCATAGCCTGCATGACATGTGCAGAGATGAAGCCAATCAGAGACCGGCGGGATTCTGTGACGTCACCGCACCATATAAGTCCGGGCGCGACGCTGGGAGCTCATACCGCTCTCACTGTACTGATTAGGGAAGGTGCTGCCACGGCTGCTTATGATATCTCTTACTAAAGAACTGATTTTTATACAGCGATTTTTGTGGGGTGTCTCAGCTTGTCTCAGAGACTGCTTCTCTTAACGTTCTATTTCTGATTTTGTGGGCTATTGGCTCTGAAGTACAGTTGAGCGTCCAGTGCAGCCGCATATACATTTTAATGCTATCTACTCACAGCACATTGAATATCCAAGGGTGATCTAAGCCTGTTCCTGTTGTATTCATTTAAAGAAAAAGCGTTTTTACAATCCAGATACCACTTCATTTTTGGCTGCTCAATTCTTTTGTGCAATTTACATCCAGGGATTAATTAAGCGTTGTTCTGCTGCTGTGGTGACTAAAATAAACCGTCTTTTTCACCGGCAAAAAAGACATTTTTCCTGTAGCACAATTCACAACTGAAGGTTAATTACAAGTTTTTCTCTTGCTGTGTACCGTAAAATACACGCCATTGTAACACGCTACAAAGCTGGTAGTTTTTGGCTGCTCAATTCTTTTGCGCAATTTACATCCAGGGGTTAATTAAGCATTGTTCTGCTGCTGTGGTGACTAAAAGAAACCGTCTTTTTCACCGGCAAAAAAGAAATTTTGCCTGTAGCATAATTCACAACCGAAGGTTAATTACAAGTTTTTCTCTTGCTGTGTATCGTAAAATACACGCCATTGTAACACGCTACAAAGCTGGTAGTTTTTAGCTACTCAACTATTTTGCGCAATTTACATCCAGGGGTTAATTAAGCGTTGTTCTGCTGCTGTGGTGACTAAAAGAAACCGTCTTTTTCACCGGCAAAAAATACATTTTTCCTGTAGCATAATTCACAAGCGAAGGTTAATTACAAGTTTTTCTCTTGTTGTGTAGCGTAAAATACACGCCATTGTAACACGCTACAAAGCTGGTAGTTTTTGGCTGCTCGACTGTTGTGCGCAAAATACATCCAGGGGGTACTGAAGCGTTGTTCTGCTGCTGTGGTGGCTAAAAGAAACCGTCTTTTTCGCCGGCAAAAAAGAAATTTTGCCTGTAGCATAATTCACAACCGAAGGTTAATTACAAGTTTTTCTCTTGTGCTGTTGAAAACACGCATTGTAACGTACAAACGTATTTTAGCTTCAATTCTTTTGCGCATTACATCCAGGGGTTAATTAAGCGTTGTTCTGTTGGGACTAAGAACGTCTTTTCACGCAAAAAGACATTTCCTGTAGCATAATTAACGAAGTTAATTACAGTTTTCTCTTGTTGTGTAGCTGCTCAATTCTTTTGCGCAATTTACATCCAGGGGTTAATTAAGCATTGTTCTGATGCTGTGGTGACTAAAAGAAACCGTCTTTTTCACCGGCAAAAAAGACATTTTTCCTGTAGCATAATTTACAACCGAAGGTTAATTACAAGTTTGTCTCTTGTTGTGTAGCGTAAAATACAAGCCATTGTAACACGCTACAAAGCTGATAGTATTTGGCTGCTCAATTCTTTTGCGCAATTTACATCCAGGGGTTAATTAAGCGTTGTTCTGCTGCTGTGGTGACTAAAAGAAACCGTCTTTTCACCGGCAAAAAAGAAATTTTGCCTGTAGCATAATTCACAACCGAAGGGGAATTACAAGTTGTTCTCTAGTTGTGTAGCGTAAAATACACGCCATTGTAACACGCTACGAAGCTGGTAGTTTTTAGCTGCTCAATTCTTTTGCGAAATTTACATCCAGGGGTTAATTAAGCATTGTTCTGATGCTGTGGTGACTAAAAGAAACCGTCTTTTTCACCGGCAAAAAGGACATTTTTCCTGTAGCATAATTTACAAGCGAAGGTTAATTACAAGTTTTTCTCTTGTTGTGTAGCGTAAAATACACGCCATTGTAACACGCCACAAAGCCGGCAGTTTATGGCTGCTCAATCCTTCTCCGCAATTACATCCACGGGTTAATTAAGCCTTGTACTGCCGCTGTGGTGACCAAAAGATAACGTCTTTTTCACCGGCAAAAAAGAAATTTTGCCTGTAGCATAATTCACAAGCGAAGGTTAATTACAAGTTTTTCTCTTGCTGTGTACCGTAAAATACACGCCATTGTAACACGCTACAGAGCTGATAGTATTTGGCTGCTCAATTCTTTTGCGCAATTTACATCCAGGGGTTAATTAAGCGTTGTTCTGCTGTTGTGGTCACTAAAAGATACCTTCTTTTTCACTGGCAAAAAAGACATTTTTCCTGCAGCATAATTCACAAGCGAAGGTTAATTACAAGTTTTTCTTTTGTTGTGTAGCGTAAAATACACGCCATTGTAACACGCTACACAGCTGGTAGTTTTTGGTTGCTCAATTCTTTTGCGCAATTTACATCCAAGGGTTAACTAAGTATTTTTCTGCAGTTGTACTCAGTAAAAAAAACTTTGTTTTTCACCGCTACAGAAGAAATTCTGTAGCATAATTCATATCTGAAGGTTAATTAAGCCTGTTTGTGCTTTTATATTCAGTAAAATACACAGTTTTTAAATGGCACATCCAAGTCAATTTTTCCTGCCCATTTGTGGAGCGCAATTTATATTCAAGGGTTACCCAAGCTTCTTAGAGGGTTCATTTGGAGTCAAATACAGGGTGTGTATTTATCATATACAGATATCTTCATCAAACAGTGTCTATACATTTTAGAACAAACAGTATGTTAGACAGAGAGGTGGCAGGCTCTTCACTTGCGAGTGGCAGTGGCAGAAACATTCCTGGAGCAGGCCCAGGTCGCAGCACAGCAAGGGGACGTCGCAGCAGGGGTCACTCGGTGAGGCCACAACTGCCGCTGTCATCTAGCGTCCGTGTGCTGACTAGCAACCCAAGGGTTCTTGATTGGTTGACTATGTCATCCGCTTCCTCCCAGATGACATCTGACAACCCCAGCCAAGAGCCGGTGGGATCGTCAGACACAAGCCTTAGTTGGCATGGCCCAGGTGCGGGTTGGCGGCCCTCACCTGTCCTCAACCCGCCTCTGTCCCATCCGGTTCCCTCAGCCAGACATCTACTATGTGGTCTGGGCTCAGCGCCACTATATAACGAGGATGAACAATTTGAGGAGGGCAGTCAGCAGCTACTTGGCAGCGAAGAAATGGGGCCAATATCCCCTGCTTCTTGCAGTAGGCGGCAAAGTATAGATGTGGAGAGTGTCATGGGAGGTCATGTTGTGAGGGGTCAGCCTCTGCATACCAAGACCGGTGATGAGGACAGCAGTGACGATGAAACACAAATAGATGATGATGTAGCCGACCGCACTTGGGAGCCGGGTGAGGCAAGGGCTTCATCATCGTCAGGAGAAGAGGGTGACAGCTTGCGCATCACACAGCGGCGCAGCCAGTAAGTGGGTAGTGTGGCCGTGTGTCAGCAGGATAGCAGCAGTGTGAGGTTGGGGGCCAAGCGGCCACGGGGTAGAAAACCCGCTTCGCAGGTCCAAGAAAGTAGTGGCACAGGGGCTCAGTGACGCAGCGGCGGCAGTAGTCACTCAGTGCGGAGCGTTGGCAGTAAAATCAGCTACTCGGCGGTGTGGCAGATCTTTGCTAAGACACTGGAGGGCCGAATATGGGTAGATGTAGAATCTGTGGGCAGAAAGTGAAGCGTGGCCAGGGAGCTAACGTTGGCACCATGGCACTGCGTCAACACATGCAGCGTCGCCATCCGGTGGCCTGGGAAAAACGTGGCTCAGATGTGGTGACCCATCCTGCCGCCGCAGCAGCAGCAACGGCCAGTGGCACGCATGCCATTGCAGCCAGTCAAGGCTCCATCACCTCTGCAGAAGGGATCTGTTTCTCTTTGCCATCATCTCCCGGTCCAGATGCTCCTGCTCCTCGCTACTCATGGCGCCAGCAGTCGTTCAGCGAGGCGATTGCAAAGAGACAACAGTATGCGTCCAACCATCCTAAGGTGCAGAAGCTGACCATGCTCCTGTCCAAGTTGTTGGTACTGCAGTCCCTCACCTAACTTCAACAATCTGGGGTGGATCCTCTCAACACCAATTCATAGAAAACATAATGAGCTTAGTTTGTTCTCCCTCACGTTGTGCAAACTAGCGGAGCTTCCTGCGGCCAATTGTCCGCCTCCTCCTCATCTCCTCCCAATCTCCTCCTACCACCATCTCAGCCTCCACAAGAAATCAATGTGTGGCTTTCTCCGCGCCAACTGCAAATCGGAACCATGGTGACGGACAATGGGAGTAACATGGTGTCTGCGCTGATGTCTGGCGCACGTGTTCAATCTGGTTGTGAAAAGGTTCCTGAAATCTTCCACCGATCTTCAGAAGATTCTGAATATGGCCAGGAAATTGTGCATGCACTTAATCCATTCCTACAAAGCCAGGAACAGCCTCCTCGAGTTGCAGCGGCAGAACGGCCTCCCCCAACACACTCTGAGATGCGATGTTTCCACCCGTTGGAATTCCAGCCTGCACATGTTGGACCGACTGTATGAACAGAGAAAGGCCATTAACGATTTTTTGATGATCCAGGCGGACAGGAGAAACTCCCCTGTGTAATTTTGATGTCAGCCAGGGGCAGCTCATCGTCTGTTTGTTGAGGCCCAATACGAGGAGGCGACGTTATTTGTCAGTCGCCGGGACTAACGGGATGAATAACGTCCTTTCCCACTCCCTTCATGTCCTGGAACAGATACTGAAAAATCTGTCTGGGCAGGGGACTGGAGACATGGCGACATGGGTCCGGGGTGGACTGAAATGGAGGAGGGGGAGGAGGAGGGGGGACATTGGACGAAACATTGTCTGGTGAAATTAAGTGGATTTTCACCCAGGTGACAAGAGAGGAGGAGCGGGAGCAGCTGGAGGAGTAGATGGTGATGAGGAAACAAGGCAGATGACTTGCAAGCACCGGGGCAGTATACAGTGGAGATGGAGACAGGAGCCCCTCGGAGTCACTTGTGCAGATGGCCCGCAGCATGCGATTTGCCTGGCTATGACAGCCGAATAGATCAGCATCCGGCAAAAAAGATGAACTCTGGCTCTCCCCCCCTTGGACCACACTAACCGGTCCAAAATGGGAGCCTTTTCCCCAGCTATTGAGAGGGAGGATAAACTCAAATACTATAGGGAAATTCCCGTAGTTAGTTGGCCGCTGCCTATGTGGGGCATTCGTCCCTCCTCTGACAGGTCTGACCGGGGGTTCTCTTCGGGCGCTCACGTACTACTGCTGCGGCTGCTGGGGGAAGGTGGGGATGTAGGAGCAGCAACCTAAGTCTGGAGTCACTGATGAGCAGCTTCCTTCGCCCCGTCTATTTGAGGAGGGTAGTCGCCAGCAGCAGCAGGACCTGGAGCAGTCCCTGAACCAACGGGTGGTGCCTACTTGGACAGCACTCTGCCAACCCAGTTAGAAGATCCGCTGACTACTGGCAGCCAAACTGGATGTGTGGCCGCAACTTGCTGAGTTTGCAGTGGAGAAGCTGTCCTGTCCGGCCAGTAGTGTGGCATCAGAGAGGGTGTTCAGTGCGGCGGGGGCCATCGTTACCACAAGGAGAACCAGCTTGTCCATGGAAAATGTGGACCGACTGACCTTTGTCAAGATGAATCAGGCGGGGATCGGCCAGGTTTTCCCCACACACCCAAGCCTTAGTTGTCAGACTACATCACCATGACGCCTCACCCAAACTGTGAAAAATGAGTCTGGGTTCAAACTACCTGCCTCAGCCACTATTCTTATGCCGCCACCTGCCTGATGCCTCACATATGCTGACAGTTTCTCCATGCTGCTGATGCTGTTGCTGGTGCCGTGATATCCACACTGTCATTGTGCCACTCTCTGAGCTCATGCTGTTGCTCCTGCCGCCGTCACCTCCACTCTGTCATTGTGCCACTCTGTGACCTACTACTGTTTTGCCACCTCCAGAATGTCATTGTGCCACTGTCTGACCTCATGCTGCTGCTGTGACTGCTGCCATGACCTACACACTCTGTCATTGTGCCACTGTCTGACCTCATGATGCTGCTGTGGCTGCTGCCGTGACCTACAAACTGTGTCATAGTCCCCACTCTGTGGCCTACTCCTGTTTTTTGCCACCTCCAGAATGTCATTGTGCCACTGTCTGACCTCATGCTGCTGCTGCCGTGACCTCCACACTGTGCCCATTGTGCCACTCTGTGGCCTACTCCTGTTTTTGCCACCTCCAGAACGTCATTGTGCCACTGTCTGACCTCATGATGCTGTCGCTGTCACCTCCACTCTCTGTCAATGTGCCACTCTGTGGACTACTCCAGTTTTAGCCACCCTCCAAATGTCATTGTGCCACTGTCTGACCTCATGCGCTGCCACCGTCACCTCCACTCTCTTTCATTGTGCCACTCTGGGCCAAACTACTGTTTGCCACCTCCAAATGTCATTGTGCCACTGTCTGACCTCATGCTGCTGCTGCCGTGACCTCCACACAGTGACATTGTACCACTCTGTGACCTCATGCTGTTGCTCCTGCCGCCGTCACCTCCACTCTCTGTCATTTGTCCACTCTGTGCCTACTCCCATTTTTGCCACCTTCCAGAATTCATTGTGCCACTGTCTGACCTCTTTGCTGCTTGCTGCCGTGTCCTCCACACTGTGTCATTGTGCCACTCTGTGGCCTACTCCTGTTTTTGCCACCTCCAAATGTCATTGTGCCACTGTCTGACCTCATGCTGCTGCTGTGGCTGCTGCCGTGCCCTACAAACTGTGTCATTGTGCCACTCTGTGGACTAATCCAAACCAAAGAAAAGAAAACAGCTCACCTCTTTTAGTATTCAACGATATACAGTCCACCGGTATGATGCAGTCATGGAGTTGTCAGCACGGCTCCGGGCGCTACCACCGTAAATTTGGGAAAGCAAACGAAGGATGAACCAGCTTGGCACTCATGATTTTGGTCATGTGACCCGAAACCGTCGGCCAACCAACCTGCAGGACTTAGCTTGCTCTGTGTGTCTCTCGTTTGGTCGTCCATATGGATGTTTTTGCTTGCATGCACCTTTTATTATCTACTTTTCAATAAAGAAGAATCTTGCTTTTAAGAAGCTTGCTGCCAGGGTCTGATTTGGAGAGAGTGCCAAGCTGGTTCATCCTTCGTTTACTCTGTGGACTACTCTTGTTTTTGCCACCTCCAGAATGTCATTTCTCCACTGTCTGACCTCATGCTGCTGTGGCTGCTGTCGTCACCTCCACACTCTGTCACTGATGTTGCCACCTGAGCTCTCAGCTTGTTTTTTTCCAGCTGTCACTGCCATGACTTTATCAGGCTACATTTCCCCTTCATATTTTGGTCATTTTGCCTCTTAAGTGCCCAGGGAATTTTATAGGGAAGCGATTCTAAGAGCGCAGGCAGTCATGTGCGTGTCATACTAAAACACAACATTGTATGAAGACCAAACCAAGCTCCCTCTGCATATTTAAGCATGGCACAACGTTCTACAGCACCCTGCAGGCTCTGTGCAGCCTGGAAATAGCTGTTTTTTAACGCGATTCATCCCGAAGTAGTGCGGACCGAATTTATTTTTGTCGGGAAATTTGACGAAGTGACCGAAACGAATTTTTGAAAAATTCGCCGATCGCTAATTACAATATGCCCACATAATCCAGGAGACAGCAATCTCATTACTCAACATTTTACAAGGTGCATACAAAAGTATCTGTAATAACTCATGTCATGGTTATAAGTAATAAAATACTATTTCAAATTACATTAACATACAATTTTAGATTAGTGGCTCTTTAAAAACCGGAAATATCTAGTTTATTGTTGTTCCTGAAAAGTGGAACAAGCTTCCCATATGCTATTATTTTCTTTATATGTTCTCATACTGTGGTATTGAATTTGTTAAATCTATCAATTTACCAGTAAAGATCTATCCACAAGTAGTAACATTGTTTTTATTATGGTATTTGAACATTTATAACAAGTCTTTAAAAACCAATAGTACTTACATTAATCTCAATAGGAATCTTCAATGGTTGCTAAGAAACTGCACAGCCTTCACAATGTACTTATAGATATTTCAGCAAGCCAGCTCTGAGTCAACATTTTGCCTCATACTGGGTGATCCTGTTGTTTGGTTTTTTTAAGCAATTTATTTGCATGCAGGTAAAATGTGCTGAATGTCATTAAATTTAACATTAGCACATCCTATGAAATCACGAGTTGTGAGCTTTTCTGGAAAGGTTCCCCTGATACCAAGGACCTTTTTCATAAACCAAACAAACATATGGTTAGTTTTCAAAAGCACTATAAAACTAACACTTTGAACACATGCTTAGTGAATTAATCAACCTCTATAAACACATTTGCTACTTCATAGTTAAAATTTGCATGTAACTGAACCATCATAACTGATGTAGTTCATATACTATGTATATCTGACCTTTCTAGTCTCAATCTCAATATTCTTGTTAGCTAGCTGACATGATAGTACTTGAATCATTTATTAATACAAAACATAACATATTGAAATTTCTCCATAATCAAGTTGTGGTTTGTCACATTGGTTATATCAATGTTGTAATGGTATTTAGTCTGTATTTTATACTAATTCGATAGAGATCAGCTTGGCCACTCCATAAATTCCCATCTCTTACTGTAACTAATGTATCTTCTTTATGTTATGAATTATATCTTAACAAAGGACCATGTAAAAAGAACACAGCAACATAACTGAAACTACTAAAGCGCTATAGATCTATCACTGACACCGTTTTCATGTTGTTTTCATGAATAGTCTATAGAAATACGATTTTGAATTCAAGAGAAACTTCAGCCACATATAAAAATGCTTGCATTTCTGGTTCATATTCTTATAGGATGAGATCTCAGACAGAGAGTTGCTTTAATTTGTTTTAAGAAGAACAAGAGATTTTTAGCTTGTGTTTGTGTACCTATAACTACAACAGCCTTACTATTGCTTGCAAATGTTGATCACATAAGATGATGAGGATATGAAAAGCACTTTCAATGCAAAATTGTTTGGTCTTGTGTTAGAAACTTTCTGATAAGAATAAAAGTTAAAATGTTTTGCTTAGAAAAATATATTTATATATTTTTTTTCTAGAAAGGAAAGGATTTACTATTAAAATAAAAACGAGTAAATCAATGTAAAGATGGGTTTTAGTGTTTACTATTCATATTATTAATAATTAATACAAGATAATAAAAAATGAATAAAATAATATTTGTATTTAACAAGTTTTTAGCCCTTGCTATAATGGAAATCAGCTTTTTTGTGTATTGATTTAATGATGACATTCCTACTTGAGGCAGAGCAGCAGTGAGAAGGAAGAGTGTAGGAGACAATAAGGAGAAAGGCAGTGGATTTCAGACTACTGCAGAACTATAGTCAGCCTGAGCTAAAAAGTAACCATGCTGTCAGCACACAAGAAAATAATTAGAATCTTTAAGTATTGGCTTACAGATGGTTTTGATTTTCAAAATTCATATTTCCTTTGGATATGTTGAATCATAAGACAAGGCAGGAAATCAGAATCTGTTGGTAACATAGGTCATATAGACAATATACATCAGGTCATGTACATTGGAGCTATTATAATTTTCGTATTGGTAGTATTATTTAAGAATTATGAGTACCTTCCATTAGATCATGTGGCCCTCATTTAGACTCCCTGAAACATACACTGTGAATTGAAAGTCACTTTCGCTATACATTCCTTTGAGACTCACATTGAGCAAACATAGCAATGTACAAAGAAAAAGTCTGATTGCGGGTCACATCAAACAATGGAATGACCATGATAGGGTTCAAAATTCCTGAATAAAACCACCACTGAGAAAATGAGCAGCCCCACTATGTATGGATGTAGCAGAGTTAAACGTGACCATGAAATCCCAGCTTCTCATGTTACATACTTTTATCTCATAATAAAAGCCATCAAAAAAAAAAAAAAAAGCCCAAGAATTGAAAAAGTTAGGATACCATGTAATGTGATATAATGATAATCTGTCAAGTTTAGCTTTGCTACATCTGTACAAATGGAACAAACATTGTCAATTGGGCAGAAAAAAAAAATAGAAAATGTCATAATGGCAAACTAAAAAAAAAAAAACAGAATTATAGGATGTAATAAATACCAATAAAAAATTGGAAGCATAGATTTCAATTTTTATTTTCACGTTTTAGATATTCCTGTCATTGAGCATAATCCAGAAGCTACTAAGGTACTGCACAAATACCATTAGGAACCAATATATCTGTGTTTTATCTGTATTTCAAAAGGGTTTGCAATAAAGGAAAAAAAAGCTTTTTTAGATTTCTTTTTACATTTTTGACACCTTTCAAAGGCATTCTTCACTTTATTGCTTCAATTTGTACTATTTCCACTAATGCAGCTTCTTTTAATGAAAAAATATTAAACACTTTCTTAGAAAAATCAATGTTGCCATGCCACAGCACATCTATTTGTAGATGAACTTTAATGCTGTCTTTTTTCTTACACAGCAGGAGCACCAGGTTAAATGTAACCAGTCCGTTCCAAGTATTTTAGGACCCAATGGATAAATTGCAGCCACCATAATAAGTAAAATGTGAGTACATTGAAAAGGTCAACTACTACATTGATCTATGAACCTAAGTAACCCTTATAACTATAAGCCATCTTTTGTACATTTTGTAGATACTGAGTGTTGAAAAGTGTTTCATTGTTAAGACTACAAAATTAATGGGTTTATAACATGTAAACCTTTTTTGCCTTCTAAACTAAAAGCTATGACGTTTGATTCATGCTGTGAGCAGAAAAAAATCTATAATTGTTTATTATGTTGTGAATGAAAAGGTTTTCCATATGTGTCTGATTAACAATATTAATAAGAGATCCACAATATGAAAAACAAAATTTAGTGGATGACTAAAATAAAATGATGATTTTCTAGCAGCATAAAATTCCAGTCAAGTATTTTCTAGGTATTAACATGTAGGTATCACATTTTGTAGCTAAGAAAGTACACATTTTTGTATCTGCATTACAGGAATAATACTACAGTATTTGTCAAATAAAATTTCAGTGCTGTAATAATACTTTCATCATATGTCACCCAACACTCTTTGGAGATTTCTTTAAAATGGTTAAAAAAAAACAAAAAAACAGTAATATATAATATATGATAAAAGATCAAAACTTTCAAACTTAAAATCTGATACATTTGTTTCCACAGCAACACCATGCTTTAACTAAACAGAACACAAAAATCAAATGTAGCGAAATTTCTCTTAACTCTCCAATATTGATTTTAAAAGTGAAACATCTATGTGACATGTAACACATTAAAATTACAAGGCTCAGCTTGTCTACACCATTGATTTCAGGCACTTACAGTCCATATTACAGTAAGTGGGTTTTAAGGCATTTTATGCTTGATCTCCAGCACCATCAAATGTTCATACTCACCATGTAAAAACATCAAGTACAAGTTTGTGTAATACTGAACATCAGACTACTGAAGCTCAAAAATCTCATTTCATTTTTCACTGGCCTTATGTTGACAATGCTTTTGATTTCCCAAAGCATGGTAGTTGAAAAGCCTGGAAACAAAATGGCAGATGAGGTGGAAAACATGATAAAAGCTCTTTGCTTTGTTGTTACATATGAAATATATTAGGTACAACTGTTTCTACACGCTAATTGTTCTTACCTTACTACCTGAGGGCATGTTCATGTACTTTTCAAGATTTAGACCAATTCCAAGAGGAACAATTTATAATTTAAGATTCCATCTCTTCCCATTTTTTCTGTTTCTCTAGCAAACTTAAAAGAAATGAAGGGAATTTCTAGTAAGCAAGAAATAAAGGGAGACATGTATGAAATTTGGCATTAACATGCCAAATTACATGTGCATATTAATGGCATAGAATGCGCCTGATTTATAAACCCACTATACAGCAGATCATAAATCAGGCGCTTTCTAGCGCTCAGGCGACATTTCTGGCTCCGGTATACCACTTTGAAAGTGGTCTACCTGTTCCAGCAGTAATACACCTAGATATGCCACAGTGAAGCTACAAATATGTAGCTTCACTACTGTTTTAGTGCGCCCCACCTCCTGCACGCCCCTCGAGATCAGGTGCATTGCAAAGCACCGCAAGCGCTATGTAATGTGCCCGAAAGTGGCGTTCAGGAGATTTAAACATGTATGAAAGGGGCTGCGCCTGATATCGGGCTGAAAAGACGCCAGATATCTGGTGCAGCCCCGTTCATACGTGTTGCCCAAAATGTCAGTAAGAAAGACATAAGTATGCGAATATATTTAATGTTTTCATGACAGTTATGCCATGTTTAATTATCGGTTTAGTTACATCCATTTATGTTAATAAAGTGAAACATTTACTGTAGCTGTGCTAACAGTACATCATATAAATGTTGGCTTATGCATATCTCATCGATATAAAGGATACCTCAATGTTTCTGATATTTTGGTCTCCTGGTAGAAGTTTTAATCTGACAAAAGCAATGAATTGCGAAGCAATGTTGTCAAGGTAAATATACTGTGTACAAAACCTCTCCTACAAAGTCACTATGCAAAAGTGAAACTGGTATCATATGGTAGCCTTTGCAATATTATTGCCTCATTTCTTGGTTGTGTCTCAGTCATTAGATTTAATAAACAGAATGTTAGGGCTGGGCGGCGCTCGGTCTGCAGGGAGCAACAGTATGCAGCAGTTGATTTGCGACCCCCCCCCTGATACACATTCTGCTGACAGCTCTGTGAGTGACAGAGGTCCAGCCACTCCGGACAGGGGGCGCGTCGCACCAGCCAATGGGAGGACCCGGAGGCCGCTCCAATCAGCTACAGGGGCAGTATCCGGGAATCACATTTAAACTCCCTGCTTGCTGAGTGCTGCGCCTGTGATATTTTCTGGCTGCCTTCTATGCCTGTGCTTATTGCTTGTTTGCTATTCGTGTACCTAACCTCGGCTTGTTTCCTGACCCTGTCTTACGTTCTGATTTTGTACCTCGCTCCCGTTTGGCTTTTGACCTCGGCTTGTTTAAGGTTTCTATTTGGTTCCGATTTGTGGCTAGACGTTTCTGATTGGTTTTGACCCGGACTGTCTGACTATTCTTCCTCCTGACGGCCCCAACACTCTAGCAGCGCAGGGACTGTCGCCCAGTTGGCGTCTGCCACCTTGGGCAGCACGTCAAGTAGGCAGGGACAGTGGGCTGGGTTCCCGTCAGGGCTCACTGTACTTCCCTTGATGTGACACCAAATTAAGTGAACTATGAGCAGAATGTAAAATGGGTCAGTCTGTGTTTTAAGAGAGTTGATACAGCTTTATTGAAAGTGTACAATTGCTGTAGTTGTACCAAAAATCAGATCATATAATATTGGTTTGAGTATTTCTCATGGATTTCAAGGATATCTCAGTGCTGCTGACATATTTGCTTCCTACAAAAAAGAAATAGCCAGCTCATATCTAATGCAGATATATATTGCACAGATATCACTTCTCATCAGGTGCGGTCGTCACAGTACAACAAAAATGGAGTGAAGTAGAACAATTAGAGTTTATTGGGTACAGTTAAAAATCTAGCAAGGAAACTAAGGAAAAGCTATAGTCAGGGTTTATGCATTTCAGGCCATGGGCCCTTAGTCATACCCTGTCTGAAGCTTTAAGAATGAATACGTTTCAAAACATGTATGTAAAGGTAAATTAAGATTATTTCCAAGTACAATGCTGTTCTGATGTTGCTTTGCTTCAAACACATATGAGTTTTTATTTCCCTCTTTTTTACAGCTGGTTTCCGAGGTTAGCGACCACATATCAGTGGCTGGGCAAGTGATATCACTTCCTGCTGTATTTTATTAGTAGGGTCAGACCCTACTGACAGAAACTACCTGGAGATCTCAATGAACTTGTGCTCTGCAGTTAGGTCTGCAGTGAAACTTTTATGTTTGTATGTATGCACACAGAGGACCGTTTGTCTAGGCAGAAGGCAAGTTTCTCTCTCTCTCACTATTAGCTTTCTCTCAGGAAAAATGCAGCTCTGCTATCCCACATTTGCAGACAGAAAACCTGCTTAATGTAAATACACTTCCATCACCAACATTTCTTCCAACAGGCATAGCTAAGAATTGGAGATACTTACTGCATTTCAACCAGGGCCATCTTTTCCATTGGGCACACTAAGCAGTTGCCCGGGGGCCCCACAAGTATATAACACAATAAACATACCTTGGATCCCTTGGTTGGCTTTGCTTATTTTACTGTTTGTGTGTTTTTAGGATGTGCAAACAAATAAAAGCCATGGTGGAGAAGGGAGCCAAAGGCTCCCTGCCCTGCCAAGCAGTCTTGTAGACTACAGGCTGCCGGTGTCCAGACATAAGAGGTGTGATAATATGGGTGTGCTTGGGGGTGACTAGAGGCATAACCTAGTGTGATAACAATAGTTGGTAGGGTGGCACACCCTATATGTATTTTATGGTATGGTGCTGGTCAAATAGGTGAGTATATTTTCACCAACAGCAAAATAAAGTCAATTGGCCGCACTCAAAGATGATGCAAAAATTTACTTTTATTGTGATCCACAGGCTCCAGAATTTGTTCATATAGTAAGTGACTCAAAGTGACATAGTCTACTCTATTGGACTACGGCCCGTTTTCCACTCCTGCACTATTCTTATACATTGTGACTATTTGAAAAAGGTCTAGCACGACCAAAATGTCACTTTGAGTCACTTACCCTATGAACATATTCTGGAGCCTGTGGATCACAATAAAAGTAATTTTTTGGAGCATCTTTGAGTGCGGTCAATTGACTTTATTAACCTAGTGTGATGTCATGGATTTGGAAAGGGCAAACTGAAATGTCCTGCCCTGGGGCCCATGATGCTGTTAAGACAGCTCTGATTTCAACCATCCTGGTATAAAATATAACTTTTAATGTAGATGATAATTAAATAATTCCATCTCAAAGGTAGCAATAATCCAACAGGGCATGTTGTCAGAGGTGAAAATCAGCCCTAATTTTTAGGAAAAAGGTTACGTTCCAACAGCACATGCCAAAGTACAAAGGAGTCAACTGCACATACAGAAAAGATCTGTCATAAATCAGATGACACTAGAAGATGACACAATGACACAGTTTGTAGGTCACGGCAGCAGCCACAGCAGCAGCATGAGGTCAGACAGTGGCACAATGACAAATTCTGGAGGTGGCAAAACAG
This sequence comes from Phyllomedusa bahiana, assembly GCA_025379985.1. NCBI lineage: Eukaryota > Metazoa > Chordata > Amphibia > Anura > Hylidae > Phyllomedusa > Phyllomedusa bahiana. The sequence goes on along the minus strand of JAODAL010006382.1, from coordinate 81,870 downwards.
GAGTAGGACATAGAGTGGCACAATGACACAGTGTGGAGGTCACCACAGGAGCAACAACAGCAGCAGCAGCATGAGGTCAGAGAGTGGCACAATAACAGAGTGTGGAGGTGGGTGGCAATACCATTCCCTAGTAAAGATGGTGGTAGGCAGATGGAGAAACTGGCAGCAGATGTGTGGCATCAGGCAGGTGGCGGCATCAGAATAGTGGCTGAGGAAGGTAGATTGTACCCCGACTCATTTCTCAAAGTTTGGGTGAAGCGTCATGGCTGATGTAGTCTGACGCCTAAGGCATTGGTGTGTGGAAATCCTGGCCGATCCACGCCTGATTCATCTTGACAAAGGTCAGTCGTTCCACATTTCCGGTGGACAAGCGGGTTCTCCTTGGGGTAACGATGGCCCCCGCTGCACTGAACACCCACTCTGATGCCACTCTACTGGCCGGGCAGGACAGCTTCTCCACTGCAAATCTGGCAAGTTGCGGCCACACATCCAGTTTGGCTGCCCAGTAGTCTAGTGGATCTTCTAACTGTGGTGGCAGAGTGTTGTCCAAGTAGGTCACCACCTGTTGGTTCAGGGTCTGCTCCAGGTCCTGCTGCTACTGCTGCTGGCGAGTGCCCTCCTCACTAGGTGGAAGCTGCTCATCAGCGACTCCAGTCTGAGGTTGCTGCTGATTGAGCTGGTACTGCTCCTATCCCCCCACCTTCCCACAGCAGCCGCGGCAATGGTACGTGAGCGCTGAGGAACCCCCCGGTCAGACCTGTCAGTGGATGGACAATGCCGCACATAGGCAGCAGCCAACTGACTACACAGGATTTCTCTATAGTATTTGAGTTTGTCCTCCCTCTCAATAGCTAGGAAAAAGGCTCCCATTTTGGACCGGTAGCGAGGGTTCAATACGGTGGAGAGCCAGAAGTCATCCCTCTGTCAGATGGTGACTAGTCGGCTGTCACTAGCCAGGCAAATCAGCATGCTGCGGGCCATGTGCGCTATTGACTCTGAGGGACTCCCTGCCTCCATCTCCACTGTATACTGTCACGGTGCTTGCGGGTCATCTGCCTATTCTTCCTCATCTCCATCTACCTCGTCCAGCTGCTCCTGCTACTCCGCTCCTGTCACCTGGGTAGAAAAAACACTCATTTCACCAGACAATGCTTGTGCTCCAATGTCCTCCTCCTCCTCCAGTTCAATTCCCAACGGACTCATGTGGCCGCGAGATGTAGTCACCACGTCTCCAGTCCCCTGCCCAGACAGATTTTTCAGCATCTGTTCCAGGACATGAAGCAGTGGAATGACGTTATTCATCCCGTAGTCCTGGCGACTGACAAATAACGTGGCCTCCTCAAATGGCCTCAGCAAACGCCAGGGGTCACTCATGAGCTGCCGCTGGCTGACATCAAAGTTACACAGAGGAGTACTCCTGTCCGCCTGGATCATCAAAAAATCGTTAATGGCCTTTCTCTGATCATACAGTCAGTACAACATGAGCAGGCTGGAATTCCAACGGGTGGAAACATCGCATATCAGCGTGTGTTGGGGGAGGCCATTCTGCTGCTGCAACTCGAGGAGGGTGTGCCGGGCTTTGTAGGAATCGATGAAGTGCATGCACAGTTTCCTGGCCATTTTCAGAATCTTCTGAAGATCGGTGGAAGACTTCAGGAAACTTTTGACAACCAGATTGAACACGTGCGCCATGCAGGGCACATGGACCATCCCTCCTCGGTGAAGCATGGACACCATGTTCCTCCCATTGTCCATCAACATGGTTCAGATTTGCAGTTGGCACGGAGAAAGCCACACATCGATTTCTTGTTTCATGACGCGGAGCAGTTCCTCCCCTGTGTGACTTCGTTAACCGAGGCAAGCCAGGTCCAGAACTGCGTGACACCGCTGTGCCCTTCACATGTGGTATGATGGAGCAGCACTTGTGAAGGCTGAGGTGGTGGTGGTGGTGGTGGTGGAGGAGGAGGCGGCGGACATTGGCGCAGGAGCAGCAGTTTGACAACGTGGAGGAGTAAGCGGCGTCTCCTGTCCAAGTTGTTGATGTGGCTGGGCAGGAAACACATTCACCCAGTTGGCCGTAAAGAACATGTACTGGCCCTAACCATAGTTACAGCTCCACATGTGCATGCTGCCATGCACCTTGGAACAAGCCGATAAGCTCAAGGACTGGCCCACCCTCTGTTCTACATATTTGTGAAGGGCTGGTACTGCCTTTTTGTAAAACAAATTACGGCTTGGAACTCTCCACCTCGGCTCGGCACAGGCCATTAAGTCTCTGCACGGTGCAGAGTCCACCATTTGGAAAGGGAGGGACTGCAGTACCAACAACTTGGACAGGAGCACAGTCAGCTTCTGCACCTCATGATGGTTGGACGCATACTGTTGTCTCTTTGCAATCGCCTCGTTGAACGACTGCTGGCGCCATAAGAAGCGAGGAGCAGGAGCATCTGGACTGAGAGATGATGGCAAAGAGAAACAGCTCCCTTCTGCAGAGGTGGTGGAGCCTTGACTGGCTGCAATGGCATGCGTGATACTAGGTGCCGCTGCTGTTGCTGTGGCAGCAAGATGGACCACCACATCTGAGCCACGTTTCTCCCAGGCCACGGGATGGTGACGCTGCATGTGTTGACACAGGGCCGTGGTGCCAACGTTAGCTCACTTTCTGCCCACAGATTCTACATATACCCACATTTGGCTCCTGAGGTGTCTTAGGAAAGATCTGCCACACCACCGAGTAGCTGATTTTACCGCCAACGCTCTGCACTGAGTGACTACTATCGCCGCTGCCTCGCTGAGCCCCTGTGCCGCTACTTTCTTGGACTTGCGAAGCGGGTTTTCTACCCCGTGGCCGCTTAGCTACCGACCTCGCACTGCTGCTACCCTACTGATTCACGGCCACACTACCCACTTGCTGGCTGCGCCGCTGCCTGATGCGCAAGCTGACGCCCTCTTTTCCTGATGATGATGAGGCCTTTGCTTCACCCGGCTCCCAAGTGCGGTCGGCTACATCATCATCGATTATTGTTTGATATTCACTGCTCTACTCCTCAATGGTCTTGGTATGCAGAGGCTAACCCCTCACAACTTGACCTCCCATGGCACTCTCCACATCTATACTTTGCCGCCTACTGCAAGAAGAAGGGGATATTGGCCCCTTTTTTTCTCTGCCAAGTAGCTGCTGACTGTCCACCTCAAATTGTTCATCCTCGCTGTATAGTGGCGCTGAGCACAGACCACATAGTAGATCTCTGGCTGAGGGAACTGGAAGGGACAGAGGCAGGTTCAGGACAGGTGAGGGCCGATGACCTGTTCCTGGGCCATGCCAACTAAGGGTTGTGTCTGACGTTCCCACAGACTCTTGGCTGGGGTTGTAGATGTCATGTGGGAGAAAGTGGATGACCTAGTCAACCAATCAAGAACCCTTGGCTTGCTGGTCAACACACTAGATGACATCAGCTAGATGACATGCTAGCTGACATCAGCAATTCTGGCCTCAGCGTACTGCGACCTGTGCCTGCTCCAGGAATGTTTGTGCCACTGCCACTCGCATGTGAAGAGCCTGCCACCTCTCTGTCTGACATATTGTTTGTTAAAAAATGTATAGACTCTGTTTAATGAAGATATCTGTATAAGATAAATACACACCCTGTATTTGACTCCAAATGAACCCACTAACAGGCTTGGGTGACCCTTGGATATAAATTGCGCAAAAGAAATGAGCAGCCAAAAATTAACTGGTATATGGCGTGTTAAAACGCCATGTATTTTACTGACTAAAAAAAGCAGAAACACGCTTAATTAACCTTTTGGATATAAATGACGCTACAGGGATATCCAGGAAAAATTTTGTCTTTGGCATTGAAAAACACAGTTTCTTTTACTGACTACAATAGCACAAACACGCTTAATTAACCTTTGGATATAAATTATGCTACAGGAAAAATTTCGTCTTTGGCATTGAAAAACACCGTTTCTTTTACTGACTATTTATTTTATTTTCCTGTTACAGGAATCACCAGGAAAAAATTTGTCTTTGGCGTTGAAAAACACAATTTATTTTACTGACTACAAAAGAAGAAACACGCTTAATTAACCTTTGAATATAAATTATGCTACAGGAAATATGTTGTCTATGGCATTGAAAAACACAGTTTCTTTTACTGACTACAATAGCACAAACACGCTTAATTAACCTTTGGATATAAATTGCGCTAAAGAAATGAGCAGCCAAAAATTAACTGATATGGGGATTGTAAAAACGCTGTTTCTTTTACTGAATACAACAGCAAAAACAGGCTTAGATAATCCTTGAATATTCAATGTGCTCCAGAACTGAGCAGATAGCATTAAAATGTTTATGCAGCTGAATTGGACGCACACTGGACTTCAATTCCAATAAACCACAAAATCAAAATTAGAACGGAAGAGAAGCAGTCTCTGAGAAAAGCTGTGACACCACCCAAAAAAAAATCGCTGTATAAAAGTTATTTCTTTTGTGTGAGATCTCAGCTACTGCAGCTGCAGCAGCTACAACACGGCACAGAGAGAGGAGTGTGAACTGCTAGTGTCGCGTCCAGACTGATATAGTTCGGTGACGTTACAGAATCCCGCCGGTCTCTGATTGGCTTCATCTCTGCACATGTCATTGAGGATGTTCCTTTCTTCCTCCCAGAGTTCTTTGCCCCATGTAACGCCATATGCATGTGGCCGTTTTATCAATTAAAAACACGCTTTGTTCCCGCAAATTACCCCAAACTTCGACTTCGTTCAGAATCGAAGTTTTCCTGAAATTCTAAACGAATTCCATTTCGTTAGAATTGATTAGCCCATCTCTATGAATGAGTCATTCTTTATCTTTCCACATGGATTAAAAAATGGAGTATGACATGATCCTTTGGATACTGGGGTCACCTAAGTTGTGATGAATACCATTTACCAACAGAAGAAATCAAGGTGATTGAATGAGCCATCTTCTAGTGTCATCTGATATATGATGTTTTATCTACTAAAAGTGAGTCTTTTCCCAAGAGATGTATGTATTTGGGATTAAATTTAGTGCATATTGGTATGTACGGTAGGCTCATTTGTATTTGTGATCTTTATGATAACATGTAGCGCATTGGTATGTTGGGTTAGTGAATTTGGAATGGTTTTAATTTCTGATGCCCTTAACTTTCCGACCTTGGACGTATGAGTATAACACATTATTTTTACAGAAGATTGAACGCCTTAAAAAACAAATCTCCCGCAAACATGGTATTAGTACATTTTTGTTTCACATTTAGCCCCACTTAGAATATTTTTATGGTTTCCCAGTATATTCTATGGTACTCTGAATGACACCATTGGAAAGTAAAAATTAACGCCCTCATTTGTCTATGTCGGTCGAAAAATAAAAAAAGTTATGGCTCTGGGAAGGCAAGAAGGGAAAAACGAGCATGAAAAAAAAAGATTTCAGGAAAGGGTTAAATACAGCATATTTGCAGTTTTTAGCTAGTAATAGGAGTTTGCAGAGCTGAAATGTCAGTCAACACTGTAGAAACACCCAAAGGATTCCACAGAAAGTGGAAGCCTGAAGCAAAAGGGAGAGGGATCAGCTTCTGTGAAAACAGCTAGATGGGAAACCCATTTAAATCTGATGGTGAAAAAGACACAGTCAAGAAATAAGTTAGTAATATTGTTCATGCAACGGAGGTTGGTACGGAGGTTGCATAGCAGATTTTCAAAAAGAGATTTTGTGCTTAATGTATTTGCCTTGACACCATTGCCAACATTATTGAGACCAACATTATATGATATCATTAGTGAAACAGCACGTACATAATATAAAGAAAGAGCAGAACACTTCTTTAAAAACAAACGAGGACACCTTTTTTATTTCAATCCTAGTTCCTGGAAAATCACCAGTGTGACCCTTTTCATATGTGCCATATGTACAATAAGTGTGCAAAAAATTGCAAAGTGGTATAAAAGAGCATATTCTCTAGATGTCTTCAGGAAATAAATATTTCTCCCATATTTCCATAGAATCAAATGTTAGACAAATTGAACCATAGAGAAGAAATAGCTCAGCTTTAAAGGGGTTTTCTCGCTACAAAGATCATATCTCTAATGATGGGGACAGTAAAAATAAGCACTTTTGCAATTAGTTTGCATTACCTAAATCATTTAGTGTAGCAGATCTGAGCTAATCTGTGCATCTGCAGCAGGTGGACGGAACACACCCCTTTTTTGACAGTTCATTCAGCCTTTTTGGACACACCCCCTGGACGGGAAACACAGATCAAGCCTGAGTATGTACCATTAATCACCACTAGTGTTGAGTGATTACGTTGGCTATCGACATCGGGCAATAGTCGATAGTCGGCCACCATCGATAAGGTTTTTCGATAGTGAGCAGTCGATTATGAGCGATGACCATTAAAGTCTATGGGAGAGCAACAACACCTTAATTCTTACACCCAAACAGGGCTGGAGAAGCTGGAATTAACATCCACAACAGTCAAATGGATACGTGCTACATCTTAGGCAACACACTTAGGTTATAAAAGCCACAGAAAAAAAAACACACACCATTCACTATCCCTGTCTTGTACCACAGCATGACCCGTAAACCTGCATCACCCACAAATTAAAAAGTGCCAGAAGGCAGTATGATTTGAACCATCATCTTACTTGAACTGGACATTGAATATCCCTGTCCTGGAACGCAGCATGAGCCCCAAACCTGCATGACCCCCAGATTTAAAAAGTGCCGGAAAAAGGAGTCTTTCAACCACCATTTTAGTTTCACTGGACATTGACTATACCTGTCCTGGGCCACAGCATGAGCCCCAAACCTGCATGACCCCCACATTTAAAAAGTGCCGGAAAAAGGAGTCTTTCAACCACCATTTTAGTTTCACTGGACATTGACTATACCTGTCCTGGGCCACAGCATGACCCAGGGCCAGAGTTACAGTGGGTGCGGTGAGAGCCCAGGCTGGCGTCCGTCATCTATTAACACGCAGGTTAAAATGCCCTGATGACGCAGCAACGAAAACTGTCGTGCTGAAGAAGAGTGCGGAAGCGGAAGTGTGAGAACTCCAGCCTTCCACAGTACACAGTCAATACCTGGGTAGCGCTTGCCCCTCCGTATGAGTGTGGACCAATTGAGCTTCACTTGGAAATACTGGTGGTTAACGCTCCTGTTACACCCAGGTGCCCTTTATCTTGGCATTCTTTTTCTCATTTTACTCAACGTGCTGGAGGAAATGGTCTCTGTACTTTGTTCTCTGTCCGTGCTCCATACTCCATGTCCTCTGAATAACCTACATCTGGTCAAGTTTTCCTGTACCTCCCTTGTACAATTCAGAGGAATTTTTTTAACAGCTATTTTGTACATGCAAGTTTTTTAGTACTTTAATTCTAGAAAACACATTTTTAAATCGGATGGAATCCCACCATGTCTTTGTTTCTCTTTTTTAATTGTATTAAATGGGTTGTCTCAATAAAGGGATTGATAGCTATGTTAAAGATCTTGCAAAAACAAGTCATTTTGCAATATGTGTCCATTAACAGTGTCCTACCTATTCCTGTTTCTGACAGCACCATCACCCTTGAACCACTCTTGACCATTGTGAAGAACAAATGTCTGTTAGAAACAACATTTTTTAGAATAGGACCTGTAGTATATTGCATGTCACAGCAAAAATGCTCCCCCAAAAATTCAAAACATGACTCATGAGCCACTTTTGACAATTGTGAAGAACAAATGTCTTTTACAAACAACATTTTTTAGAATAGGACCTTTAGTTTTTGCTGCATTTCAAACCCCGCATGACCCAAAAAATTATAAAAAATGACTTCCACCCACTTTTAAAAAATTGTGAAGGAGGAAATGCCAAACTTGAAGCCACATTTCTGTTCCAAAAGGACCATGATTATTGCTGCATCCCCCAGCAAAAATCCCCCAAAAAAATTTTTAAAAAAATATTTCCTAACCAAACTTTTAAAAATTTGGGGTGGGGCAAAATGACCCCCAAAAACCTTTTGAAAATTTAAAAAAAAATTCAAAAGATGATGTGGAAAATGGAAAAAGGTTTTGTCATAAAACCCGGTTGTCTTTTATCTCCTCACGGGCAAAACCAAAAAAAATGAACTTTTGGGGAAATTTGGGAAAAATAAAAATTGCAGAAAGAAATAAATAAATTTTAAAATTTAAGTTTTTTCAAGAGGCCCAAATTTCTTTATCAGGGGGATTTTGCGACCGCCCCCCTCCCTTTTTTTTGGGGGGCCCCCGTATTAAAAACAAACCCCCATCATTTTCCCCCTTTCCACGATAAAGGGCTCTCCAAGAAAATTTCGCAGAAAAGACCAGGATGGATCCGAAAAGTCGTCATAAACCATCTTTAAACAACACAGGGACGGGGTCGTCCTTGACTTTTGCTTCCAGAACTGGGGGCCCTACAAGCAAAGGGGCACTGAAGGCTTTGCCGACCCCCCCCGGGATTTTTCCCGTTTAAAACCCCCCCCCCCCCCCCGGCTTCTTTCCCCCCTTTCTGAGGGCATCAGAAAATTTGGGGCGCAGAGGGGGACTAAAAAAACCCTTTTAATCTTTAAACTTTGCCTTCTGCCCCCAAACCCGCTTTTTGGGTCTTAAAAGGGGGTCTTCAGACAATGGATTACCCCCAAATGGTGGGTACCCGATTTGGAATTTGGGCTGCTTAAGGGTTGGACGGATGTTTGATAAAGCGGGTTGGAACGACATTTGTGGCCGTAAATTGGGAGGACGGGGATTAAGACTGCAAATGCGGGTTGAAAATTAAAAACTGAAGGACAGATTGGTGACGTGTTACTTAGTTTTCACGGGCCCTAAACCCACGAGGACCCCCTTTTTGGGCCCTGCAACCCCGTCCCCCCCCGGGCGGGCCCAGGGTGTGTTGTCGCCAGCACGGAAGGGGGCACGTTCTCTCGTACCTCCCCCCAATGGCAAACCCCCCTCTTTGCTCGCTTCCCAACCTGAATTTCGTCCATGTTCAGAAATAAAAAAATTTTTGGGGAAGGGTTGGGGAATTTTTTTGGAAAAATTTTTAATTAAAAGCGGCAAACCCCAGCAAATTCTCAAACCCCCTTCTAATCTAAACAAAATTGGGGAAATTAAAATTTTTAACGGGCCAAGGGGGTCAATCAACAAATTTTAAAGGGCAAAAGTCAAAAAAAAAAACTTTTTTGTTTTTTTTGTTTTAATAAAAAGGAAATTTTTTTGCAATTTTAAAATTTCACCTGTGGGGGACTAAAAAATTTGCTGTTTTAAAAAAATTTTAACAGGGTTGTTTGGTCAATGAAAAAAGCGGGGTTGCACAAAAGTAAAAAAAACACGTATCTGTTATTTTTTGTTTTGATAAACGGTATTTTTGGCAACAAAAAACCCTTTTTCTGACTACAAGATTGCAAAATTGTAATTTAACTCCCAAGGGGGATTTATCAAAACGGGGTGGAAGGGGTTAAAATTGAAAATGAAACCAATTGAAATGTATACGGGAAAAATAAAAGTGGATTTTTGGGCCCCCTAACAAAGTACCTGCTTTTTACTAAAAAAATTTTTTTTCCAATATAATTTCAGGCGCCCAATATCCAAAAAAAATTTAAATTACAAACTTTTTTAATAATAAAGATTTTTGCAGTGCAATGTCACACTAAGTTTTGGGAACTTTATCCAGTGTTTTTTTAAAAAAAAAAGGCTTTTTGTGTTCCCCGCGGGGCCCCCTCCCTCCCCCCGCCCCCCCCTTTGATTTTAACGGCGGAAAAAGCTCCCTTTAAAATTCTCTAGCAAACACTTTAAAATCTTCAAATCCCCAATCTAACAAAATGGAAAGGGGGAACACAGCTAATGGGTAGGGGTTTTCTCTGTGCAGAAATAGACTAATTTCGCTGAATTTTTGGCCCACAGGGCAGAGCGCCTCCTATTCCTATGAGATGCTGGAGAAAAAAATGAACAAAACCCCTGTTCTGTTAAATACGGGGTAAATGTGTTTTTTTCCACCCAAATTTCGAAAACCATACCCATCCCATCATGACGTCGCACACACATCTCACCCTGCTTATTCTGTAATCTGATTTGCTGGCCGCCAAAAAAGACAGGAAGCGCCCCAAAATGGCCCCATCTTAAAAGATGATTTCCCCAGATTTTAACCCTTAATTATGCATGATCAAAAATTTCGATCAACCCTTAAAAAAATTGCCGATTTTTAACTTTGTCGATAAAAATCGTCAACTCTAATCCCCCCTTTGTTTTCTATTTACTCAGCCAAGTAACTTACCCCATTGCAGACATTTTTCCCCCCATCCCAAAAATTCTCATTTGACTTTCCAATTTTTTAAAAAGTGGCACAGCATTTAATTGCTTTTGAAAAAAACTAAATATAAGACATTCAAAAGGGGCCCCATCCTGATCCCCTCTAGAACTAACCCCTTCCCTAGAACAGAAGAGATTATTTGACAGGACCCGATAAATTTATAAACCCATGCTGAAAAGGGGGTTTTACATTTATTTTCATTTAGAAAAATCCAGTATACAAACTTTAGAAAACCTTTCAAAAAATTTTTTAAACCCCCAACAGAAGTTAAACTTATCGGCCTTTATTTTCCAGGATCAAATTTTTTACCCCTTTTTTTAATGGCACCCCCTTTGCACCCCAAAAATTTGGGGAAAAAACCCATAAAAAAATAACATTTCCCTAAAATTAATGGTCCTGCTAAAAAATTAAATAATTTCCCCCTTTGGACAAGGGGGGTTTTATACCATTGACCCGGTGATTTGTTTTATTTTAAAAAATTTTTTTAAAAGGGGGAACCTTAACATCCCCTGGGTCAACAAGAAACTTTAAAAGGGGGAGGTTTTAAATTTATCCTTCGTCAAACAACAGTAATGTCATTTTCCTTAGTAGAAAAAATTGGGGAAAAAAACTGTTTAAAAGGTTTGTTTTCTTTCCCTTAAAGACCCCCACAAAAATCTCCCAAACTTATTAAAAAAGGGCCAAATTTTCCTTTTTTTTCTTTTATTTTACGTGGGGGGAAAAAAATATTTTGTTCCCCCACCAAATTTTGCAAGTTCTCCCCCTTAAAAAAATGAGAGAGGCCTGTAATTGAAATCATAGGGAGACCCCAACAAAAAGGCAAAAAGTGGAAAACAACTCCCAAAATCCAATTGACTGATTAAAAAAAAAAAATTTTTTTTGCAAATTATGGTGGAAAAAAGTATTTAGTATTAAAAAAATAACATCTCAAAATTTTGGGTTTTTCTTTTATCCTTTGTTTTGGGCAAACGTTTTTTTGTAATTTTAACAAAGGGTTGGGACACACTGTCCTTTTTATGTTTGGGCCCCTTCCTCCCCTGCAAACTTTCCCAAGCAAGGGTGTTTTTGGGGGGTTAAGGCCCAAAATGGACTTTCAACTTCCTCCAAAGGTTTTCAATGGGTTTGAGATCAGGAAACTGGCTAGGCCACTCCAGGACTTTGAAATGCTTCTTATGAAGCCACTCCTTCGTTTCACTGGTGCTGTGCTTGGGATCATTGTTCTTCTGAAATACTCACCAACATTGCATCTTCAATACCCTTCTTGATGGAAGGAGGTTTGCACTCCAAATCTCACGATACATGGCCCCATTCATTCTTTCATGTACATGGATCGGTCATCGTGGTCCCTTTGCAGAGAAACAGCCCCAAAGCATAATGTTACCACCCCCATGCTTCACAATAGGTATGGTGTTCTTTGGATGCAACTAAGCATTCTCTATCCTCCAAACACGACAAGTTGTGTTTCTACCAAACAGTTCTACTTTGGTTTCATCTGACCATATGACATTCTTCCAATACTCTTCTGGATCATCGAAATGCTCTCTTCAGATGGGCCCGGACATGTACTGGCTTTAGCAGGGGGACACATCTGGCACTGCAGGATCTGAGTCCCTGGCAGTGTAGTGTCAGAAAAAACACAAAATGGGAACGGCACACAAAATTCCACAATGGATCCATTATGGTAAATATGAATGCAAAGACCGTCCTAGGGTGATCAAACCCACAACTCACCACAAGCCAGTTCCAAAAAATGTAATGGTTTGGACGACAGCATCTTAAAAGCAGGAGTGAACTTTATTCGACATCATAGCAACGTTTTAGCCCTTTAATACATGGCCTTTTTCAAGCAAGCATGAAATACATATGTACATGTATATGTACATAGTAGCGTTATTTTTCCTATTTATTGCCTCTTTTACATCTTTGTTGATGCACACTGTTTTTTTACAGTTTCCAATCATTTTATTTCCATAAGGTATGTGCCACTCACAGTGGATGTTTAAGATGTTCTTAAAGATCTCCCATTTATTATCTATTCTGTTATTTTTGAAGACTTTGTCCCAGTCAATGCGGTTTAGGATCTCTCTAAGCAGATTAAAGTTAGCCTTCCTGAAATTCATTGTTTTTGTGGCTCTTCAACAAAATACTCTATTGAAGGATAAATTGAAATTGTTTTATTTAAATTGAGAGGTCCCCTGTTCAACATTCCAGAAAGAGGATATGGAACACATATTTTTATTGTAGTTTTTGGAGTTACAAAAATGACTACTTCACAACTAACAACACACATATATTGCCTCATCTCCAACTCCTTTCCTTCTCTCTGGAGTCTCAAACCCATCAGACATTTTTATGTCATCATGTGGATTTGCAATGATTGTTCAAAAGGAATATTCAGAAATAAACACTTGTTTGAGGAGTAAAAAACAGTTTTTACTGCATTGATTATCTGAAAACCGACCAGCAACCTTCCACATAGACTTTAACATGTTTTCTGCTGGATGTTTTTTACACACATCCGGGTGCATTTGGATGGTTAAGTGGGACGTCTAATCTGTAAACCACGGACAGAACCGTCCCTCAAAACCATCCAAAATATGACAAAATACCGGTTGGATTCTTAAGACAGAATCCGACCCGTATTTTGTCCGCCGTGTGGACGGACCCTAAGGGGCCGTTCACACGGCACAGGACAAATTCCGGCCGGTTTGCCGGCCGGTATTTGTCCTGTTTTGCGGCTGTCCCCACGGCCGCGGGGGGGGACAGCTTTTTCTCCGCGATGAGCGGAGAATTGCCCGCCCCCCTCCCATAGACATGCACCTAGTCCGTCCGAAAACCGGAGAGAAGATGGTGCATGTTCTATGTTTTGCCGCCAGACCACCGGCGACAAAACCGCCGGGCGGAAAACCCGTGCAGTGGGGACTGCTGCACGGGTTTTCCATAGAGCACAATTGTGCTCATTTTCGGCCGGTTTTTCAGGCGGTCTGAAAAACCGCAAACCGGCTGAAAAACCGGCCGAAAACCCATGCCGTGGGGATATGTCCTAATAGTTCCATCCATACAGTCCCCATTATAACAGTGCTAACCAAACATTGCCTACCATAACAGTTAAAGTCATCCAGTCCTCTTCTTAACAATGCTAGCCATGCAGTGCCCACTGTAACAGTGCCAGCCTTATACTCTGCATCATAACAGTGCTAGCCATACAGCGTCCACCGTAACAGTGCCAGCCATACAATCCTCATCATAGGGATATTAGCCATACAGAGCCCATCATAATTGTGCCAGTCATACAGTACAATGCTCACCATAACAGTGCTATCTATACAGTCCACTCCATAACAGTGCCAGCAGTTGAATGTAGCTGTGAGAAGATAAATACTCCTTTCTGAAGTATGAGGATAGAGGCAAACCATGCTTGTGTCCTGATGGCTGGGGCCACACAGAGGAGCAATGGGGGTTGCATGTGGCTCCTGGGTCACATGTTGTGCACCTCTGTTCTAAGTATTAGACAACATTAATAAATCTGCCCAGGTGTTCAGAGAAAAGGTGCTCCAGAATTAGTGTTCTACCATAATTGATACGTCAACAGTGATAACAATATCTCTTTAAGGATGTATTTAATTGTTCACATGAGAAATATGAGTAACTTTTTCCATTACACAAATGCATGGAAACTGATTACTGAAGGACTAGAGGACTTATAGGACTGTATCATTAGAATTGCGCTTTAAATTTTGGTATGATAATAATTTAACTGATCTCAGAATTTTCTGTACCCTGCAATACATGACGTTTCAGAATGGCTTGCTGATTACACAAGTCTATAACTTATGTAGCATTAAAACGTTCTTTTCATTAGCCTCTATTGTTAATACTTATGCTTCTAGGTCTTTGCTTGTTGACAATATGAAGACTGAGGGAACTGAAGAAACTTCAGCATATAGGGAATAGCAGAGTTTTAGTAGCTTACATATTTTTATAGCAAAGGAAACATTTGAGAGGTTATTGTGTTCCGATATGAAAAGGAATTTAGTGAGTTACCTGGTCACTCGATATTGCTTTAACATTTGAGATGTACTTTAATGTATGCATATATTGAGTGTAATGTTCGGAAATCATGTTGAATTCTATTTGCTTTTCAATATCTTTCCCCATGGCTCCAAATGACAGCAACCAATCACTGACTTCAGGTGTCATCAGGGTAAACAGAGACAGCCAGATATGTTCACTTGTGGGACTCCTGCTGTGCCTATGATTTTGTCATCAAAATGTGTTAGCCAAAGGTAGAGAGGTTATGCCTCATCAGTGTTGACTGATGACTGGTGACAGCATAGGACTTGACGTAAGTAGTTCCCTGGTAAAAACAATATATACATAATGATTCCTTTCATTATTGGGATAGTATTTGGCACATAGCTATATTTTCTGAGTTAAATTATTAAATGTAACAGAATAAATTTATCAGCAGAAACTGACAGAAAAGGGACTATGTCTGCCATAGAAAGCTAGAGACAAAAGAACTATAGATTTAGCAGATCTGAGATTGGTGTTAGAGCAAAATTTGTATTTGATTTTTCAGTGGACTGCAGATGAAACTACTGCATTATTTATGGTCTGGTTAACATGTGGTTGGAGGCTCCGTTTGGAACCTCCTCTAATCCATTAAAATATATATATATATATATAATTATTATATATAATAAATATATATATATGGAGAAAATAGTGCAGGAACCTGCACTATTTTCTCCTTTAAAATGTTGGATGCTGTGACAGAAACCCAATGGACCCCTTTGTAATCAATAGGGTCTGTTAGGCATCATTGGTGTTCATTGGGAATTGGGTCTGGTTCCACCTTTGCAAAAGAAGTTTCGAACCAGGCCTTAAAAAGATAAATAACGCAGAGACAATGCAGCTCAAATGAATTAAATGCAGTGGGATTGTAGAGAAGTGTGGTTGCATGTAAAATAGGACCAGCTCCATGCCTTCCTTTTAAGAAAGTTACGGTCTTCTGTCAAAGCAATCATACAGTTCTTTCTTCAAAGTATTAGTCGATATTTTTATTCATACTCACAGAATAATGGAGGCTGATCCTCAGGCTGGTCAGAAACAAATTACCCATAAGATACAGAGAAGCCACAACACTACATGGGAAGGTTACACAGGTTCAAATTACTAAGAAGCATATCACTACACACCTACTATGCATTAGAGGAGTGATGGCTTTGATATACTTGCAGATAGATAAAGACTTATATGGGGCAAGGGTGCACAACATTTTCTGGTCCAAGGGCCACATTATCACATTGTACCTCTCCCAGGGGCCTCAGTAAATCTCAGTAAAAGGGGGTTATTCCCTGTCTAAGACCTTTATGGAACTTCAATTGTAAATACCCAAAATGGCTGAGAGGTCTTCAGGAAGAGGACATAAGATACCTATTTTCACTGTAATTTTTGTGGGTTACAGAAGTGGTTGTTTTAAAATTATAACTATGAGAACAAACCACATTTAAAGCATCCTCTCCAACTCATCTCCTCCTCTTCTCTGGAGTCTCAAATCTATCCGACATTTTTATGGTATGCATCTGACATGATTGCTTTTAGAGGTTGCTTAAAATAGTGTATACAGCTCCATAGTGCCAGTCATACAGTGTTCACCATAACAGTGTCAGTCATACAGGGCCCACCGTAACAATGCTTGTCATACAGTGTCTCCATCAAAGCAACCCATAGAAGCCTATTCATGTGAAGATCCAATGTCATGCACCTGCCAAACCCATACTTTAGAGAGGGGAAAGAGGGTCTGCTTTACCGGTATTCTGCACTTTTGCAATCTCTCATTTATCGCACCTTGGGTTTTTATGTATTCTGTTATTTAAGCCCTTGTACTTGCAAATATAGGGATTTTGGTTATCAAAATTGACATTGAGTACTTGAAAGGTGCTAGACAGCCTACCTGATTGAATAGTTGGTGATACCACTACTACACTATCGGCCACAATGCCAGCATGGTGCAATACACAAAATGGAATGATTCTCACTACATATAAGTTTTTCCTATGTGCAAGTATAATAACCATTTCAAGACAGTCAGTTTTAGTCTAAAATATGGAGCCCCATTTTTTAAATTTGGCATATGTTAATTTATGTGAGAATAATCTTTTAATATTTCTCCCTATCCATGTGATTCAGAGAATGTTTTTTCGTGACAAAATGTGCTTTAAGTATGTGCTTTAAGTCAGTAATAATTTTTGGTCCATACGATCCCTGTTTATTTGTGAAAAATATCAAAATGTTGTGAAAATTTGAAAAAATTTGCCATTTTCAGAGTTCAAAACTGTCTGTGTAAAACATAGTTATACCACTCAAAATAGTATAAAACTAGTATGTACCATATGTCTACTGTATGTTGGCATCATTTTTTAAATGTCTTTTTATTTTTTCACAACATTAGGAAGCTTAGAAATTTAGTAGCAATTAACAATACAGATTTTTTTTTTTTTTTATGGCACCAGTCCAGTTCTGACAAGGCTTTGAGGGGCCTGTATGTTAAACACCCACATAAACGACTTCATTTTAAGAAACTACACTAAAGTATTCAAAACAGCACATAGGAACCCATTAGGTGTTTCACAGGAATTAAGCAAAATGGAGATAAAATTAAAAATTTTCAATTTTTAGCAGTTTTTCAATTTTATTCTATTATTCAATGGAACACAGTAAGTATTATAAGGGAAACACAACTCAACACACATTTCCCTGATTCTGCCACTTTTAGAGATGTCCCTTATGTGGCCCTGGTGCACTATTTGACTTAACCACAAGCCTCAGAATAGGAGAAGCACCTAATGGATTTTGAGGTCTCGTTTTACTATGATGTTTTTAGGTGCCATTTCCAGGTTTAATTTATATTTTAAAATATATATACATTTATATAAAATATATATATATATATATATATATATATATATATAATTGGGGAAATGAGCGATTATAATCGACAAAGTTGAAATCGGCACGGTTTTTAGGTTGATCGGGAAATTTCCGATCACGCAATAATTTAGGTGAGAAAACTGCGCATAATCTATTACTATCGCGCCATTTTCGGTGCTTCTCTGTCATTTTGGCAGCAGCAAATCAGCTTAGAGCATAGAGCCAAAGGGGGAGCTGGGTGTACGATGTCATGACTGTGATGTGTATGGTTGTCAATGTGCTGGGAAAAAAACAACATGACCTCGTTTTGCATAGAACAGCATTTCCTTTTCTTCATCATTGTGTCAGCGTGTCTCATTAGAGCAGGACGTGTGCTAGATCTCTACTCAATACAGCTCAGCTCAGAGACACAGTTCTCTTTATTCACACAGGCAACTATGCTTTTAGCTGTGAACATTAGAACATAGGTAGATTAGAGAATTTCAGTTCTTAGTTAGTTAGACAGAGACTTTTTAAAGAAGTATCTAGCGCTGTACAGCCATGGGTGTGTGTGTGTGTGCGGGCGAACACAGACAGGCAGGCAGGCCAGACTCTGCTTTGAACCTGCATTGAAATGGCTTTTTTTTACCAGTTTTTGGCCAGCACACCTCGCACCTGAGGTGAAATAGTACCTTTTATTTTGTGCAGCCCAGTTTTGTTCAAAGACCCACCTTGTAGGATACTGAAATTTTCTAGTAACTGCTGTTGTATTCCATTGGTGCAAAACACACCTTTTATTATCCATCTCAATTTTAAATAGGTGTTTTTCACTTTGGCACAGCCCATTTTTGTCCAAAGACCCATCTTGTACTTATATTAGGATACAGAAATTTGCTAGTAATTGCAGGTGCAAAACCCACCTTTTATTATCCGTATAACAGTTAAATACTGTAGCTGTATTTAACTGTGGTGCAGCCCTGTTTTGTTCAGAGAGCAACCTTGTACTTAAATTTGAATACAGAAATTTTGTGGTAACTGCTGTTGTATTTCATAAGTGCAAAAACCACCTTTTCTTATCCGAATAACTTTTAAATAGCTGTATTGCACTTTGGTTAGCCCCAGTTTTTTTCAAATAGCCAACTCGTTCTTAAATTTGGATACATAAATTTTGTATTTACTGTTGATGTATTTCATTGGTGCAAAAACCACCGTTTGTTATCCGTATAACTTTTAAATAGCTGTATTGCACGTGGTGCGACCCTAGTTTTTTCAAATAGCCACGTTGTACGACAATTCTGATAGAAAAAATTTCTAGAGACTGTTCTCATTTGTCATTGCTACAAAAAACGCAATTTCTCATCCGTGTAACTTTAAATTTTTTTTATTCGCTTGGTGAATCTCGTTTGGCGCAGATGTGACTTTTATGATAGTTTTGTTGAAAATTTTCAATTCCAGCCCTCGGGCGGTTGAAACCCGGGCTAAGGAAGAACTTGTTGATTTTGTCTTATTTTCTTCCCACCAGACCGAATTCACAGGTATTCGCAGAAAACAATTCGGGTTTTAAATCCTAGTTGGGCTGTGGGAAAAAAATTAAGGGGATTTAAAATAGCTGTTTTTTCCGTTTTTCAATAAGAGACGTCAAAAACCCTTTCCATACCTTCTTAAATTTTATCTTTCTGAACAGGAGCGAAATGCAGGTGGTAAGGAGCAAAAGGGTTTTTGGGGCAGGGAGGTAATTTATGGAGAAGGTGCCCCTTTTTCCAGACAACTGCAACCCAGCGTTCTTCGGTTGCAGGACCTTCAGCTTGTCATGCGGGGGTCAGGGCCCGGGAACCCATAACAAACGCGTTGAAATTTTGTTCTTCAGTGGTTAAGCCCTGCACCCAGCATCTTACCGCCCCATCCTCCCAGTCACGCCAAAAGTCTCAGCATCCTCCAACATAAGCGGGGCCCCCAAATGTGAACCTTACCCACCACTGTGGATAAAACCCTTTTTTGAAGACCTCTTTAATGACAAAATCGGTTGGGGTCAGAAGGAATTTCCAAAGATTTAAGAGGCCAAAAGGAAAAATTTTTCGCTTGATGCCCAACGTGTGCCATCAAAGGAGGAAAAGGAAGCCCGGGCAACGGCAAAAATCCCGGGGCACAACGCCTTGCAGGCCCGTTGCTTGAGCCCCAATTCCAGGGTGCGAATGTCAGGCGAGGGAAATCCCTTGTTGTGATGACGACATTGCGGATCCAACTGGGTTTTTCAGCGAATTTCTGGATAGGGGGAAGACGATGGGGTGTGCGTACAGGTCCCGCCACAAAAAGGGAGAGGGGGGTCCCCAAGTCCCTTTGGGTTTTTCCGCCAGCCACGATCAGCGGAAACAGCCCTCGTATCGCCCCTAAAAAGGTCCAAACCTTTTCAACCCCCGGGCCTTTTTTATCAAGCCTCTGAATCACCCCAGTGATGTCAATGCCCCCCTTTGCTGGAAACGCAACAGTAGAGGGAAAAATCTTAGGTTTTAACCCCCCACCAACATGTCTAGTCACATGCAGCGAATGCTGATTGAAATGGAGGCAAACACTGGGCCAAAAAAAGGCCACCACCCATGCCGGGGGTTTCAACCCGTCACACCCCTGTCTCGGCCTCCTCTCCTCCCACCACCACCAACTTCCCAAGCTGCCCATGTCTTCAGAATCATGATCAGGGATCAGCCTCCGTTCAGCCCCACCGTCGCCCATACCACCACACCCCAGGACCCATCCTCCCCCTTTTCCTTCCAACAGTTTGATGACCTGCACGTCGACTCGGCGCTAGCAGCCAGCCTTCTGTCTACCGGTTTGGGAGCAAAGAAACATTTTTTTTTCCCAAACTATCCAAAGCCAAAAGATGAATTTCGGCATTGCCAGGCTTTTTGCCTTGGAAATGTTCCCCTTTCCGCCGGGGTGGACAAAAAAAGGAATGGGTTCCGCCCTTTCAGGGCCCCCTTCCCTGCCCCCAATCAAGACCCGGGGCGGGGCATTTTTTTTCCAGAAAAACCCGTCCCTCCCTGGCCAAGCCACTTGTTATCAAAATTTTCCCAAGCGCGTTGTCTGCATCTGTGTCACGGAAAAGTCCATCTGCCCCACCGACCCCTTTGACTATTTAAAGCACGGCCAATCCCGCTTTTATCTCTGTGACCGTTTGCTGGGTGGATGTCTCTGGGGGGTTTAACGGGGGCTCTCGGGCCGGGGGCACCCCTTTTTAAAAACCCGCGGGGGGATTTTTGCGGGGTTTTTTTTTCCCCCAAGGTCCTCTGGTGGCATCACGTCCCCAAGGGGAAAACCAGGCCGTGTTAAAAATTAATCTGTTTTGGGAAAGACCGCAACACCCCCGGGGTTTCAGGGCGGGGTGGGGGGCCCTCTTCGCAACGGGGCCGAGCACTGGATGGGTGAAAAGGGAAACCTTGTGCCAGGAAAGGGGTTTGCAAATAAGGGTTTGAAATTTTGCGGGGCCCCCCCAAAAGATCGGTAGGCTGGAGCACACCCCTTGCCGGGCACAGTCATAAAACCTTGTGTTCCAGGAAATTTCAAAAAGCACTCCCCGGGGGTCTGGACTGCCCCGAAGAAGGGTTGAGGTCTGAGCCACACCCTTCCCCCCGTTGGGCACCCTGCTTCGTCCCCCCGGGGCTGCATTGCAGCGCCCAATGGGGCCCCCCCCGTAAAACCCCCTCATTGTTAAACTTTGGAAACACCGCGGAAAATTCCCACCTTCCCACATGCTCCAGCGTTGGGGGCAGCAGAAACAATACCTTTTACGCAGTATGAAGTGACACATGGGAAAAGCAGGGGTGCGGACCTGGGGTTTGTTGACCCCCACAGAAGGGGAGGCAGGTGAAAGAGCGCTGCACCATCCTTGCCATTTTTTGAAGAACCCCCAAAGGGTCAGTGTGGACAATGCCCTTGTCAGCAGGGAGCTTGGGGGATCTTATTTCCCTGGAACGTTCGTTGAACACTCTAAAAAAAACATTGGGGCCCCCACCAGCGTGGAGGAGGAGGGGACAAGATGCGGCCCACGGAGCCTTTTTCTCCCCTTTGGGAACCCAAAAAAGGCCCCACAGTTTCACAATTTTATTGGTCTTATTAGGCAGGGGTTCTGGGCCCCAAGGGCTAGTGAAAGGTTTTCCAGGATGCATCATCTGAGGAAGGGTCAGGGCTGTTTTTGAAGCTGGGTGGGGGGAAAAAAACCCCCGGAGGAGGAGGGGGGGAGGAGGTATTCCTGGCCCACCGACTTTTCCCAACGCCCCTCCCCGGGAAAAAAGGTTTTGCACAAATTTGGGGCCCACGGAGGAAGATGAGGAAGGTTTCGGGTTTTCAAATTTTGCCCTCGACCCAGAGGTTTTGGGAAAATAAAAAGGCTCCATCTCTCAAAAATGAGTGTTTTGGGATCTCCTTTTCCCCCAAACATGACCCCTCGCTTTAAAGGGCCCATCAAATGAACAACAGTTATTTGGGGGGGCCCCCCCCCCCTTTTGGACCCCCGGAAAAAAAACCAAAATCATCATTTTTTCCACCCAAACCCAAACCCAAATAAGAGTAAAATGGGGAATTTTGGAGACCGTGTGATTGATCAACTGGAGACATCTGTTGCGTCTGCTTCATTTTTCCTTCAAATATCACGGTGGAAAAAAGTCAGAAAACGTGACAGCAGTAGGAAATGCCAAAACCCGCACAAAGGGATTGTGGCAGAGGCCCCAATGGGTGACCCCTTTGGGGAATTTTTTATTTAAACCCCCCTCACCAACCATGTCATTGCAGGGGACCCATACAACACCCAAAGATCAGCTTTAAATCAAAATTTCACGGGCTATCTGCGTCTCAACACCAATGTTTTTGGATGTGTTCCGGAAACCCCCAAACGAAATTTTTGGCTACCAAAAAGAATGAAAAATTTTTCCCAGTCGCCCGGCCACGGGCCCTAGAGGTGTTGTCCTGCCCCAGAGCCAGGGCATTCTGAGCGGGGCCTTCCCGCACAGCTGGAGGGGAAATCCCTTACAGACAAACGCATTTCCCCTTTTTCCCCCAATAATGGGATTTTTTGATTTTTATCAAGTTTAATCAGGCATGGATCCCCGATGATGGTTTTTGGCCCCCCAATTCCAAGGGCACCGATATTTTGCCATCTACTTTCACATTCCTCTTCCAAAAAAATTGGGCCCTTTTTGAAAACTTTTTTTTTAAAAAAGGCTTTTTTTACTTTCAAAATTTTTAATTTTCAGTTCCCGAAAGGCCTTTTGCTGGTTTTGGGGGTTTAGGGACTGTAAAAAAACACCAAGGGTTTTTTGAAAAAACCGTATTCCATTTACTCACTTTTTCTTTAGAATTTTTTTTCAAATTTTCAAAGGTTTTTTGGGGTCAAAGGTGCTGTGAGATACAAACTATAATCATGGTCCCCTTTTGGGAAAAGAGATGTGGGTTTTCTGATTGGGATTTCCCCCTCACAATTTTTAAAAATTTGGGTGAGAAGTCAGTTTTTTTAATTTTTTTTGGGTTTATGCTTCTTTTGAAATGCAGCAATACTACGGTTTTTATTTTAAAAATTTTGGTTTTAAAAAGACCTTTGTTTCTTCACAAATTTTCAAGGGTGGCCCCAAAGGGGGAATTTGGGGCGTCAAAAAAAAAGGAATGGTAGGACAACTTAATGGGGAAAAATATTGCAAAATTACTTGTTTTTTTCAAGATCTTTAACATAGCTAGTAATCCCCGTAGTGAACAACCCCTTTAAAAACAATAAAAAAAAAGATAAACAAAGACCCTGGTGGGGTTCCATCCTAAAAAAAGGTGGTTTTAAAGACCCTTTTTTCCAGCACTATTTTTTTAAACTGCGGGCAGAAGGGTTTTAAAGGGGCTTTCGCGTTCCCGGAAAAGGATTTGTTTAATGTCCCGTTCCCAAATAAAATGATGGTTCAAATCATACTGCCTTCTGTCACTTTTTAATTTGTGGGTCATGCAGATTTAAGGCTCATGCTGTGGTACAAGACGGATAGTGAATAGTCTGTGAGTTTTTTTCTATGACTCTTATAACATAAGTGTGTTGCCTAAGATGTAGCACGTATTCATTTGACTGTTGTGGATGTTAATTTCAGCTTCTCCAGCCCTGTTTGGGTGTAAAAATGAAGGTGTTGTTCCTCTCCCATAGACTTTAATGGTCATTGACTATAATCAATTATCGACTATCGGATATCGGCATGATAATTGACGATATCGAATATCGATCCGATGATGATAGTTGACGCAATCGCTCATCACTAATATATATATATTGTGGCAAAGCGACTTTAGGTGGTCAGAAGTTTCTGCCACTAAGTGGAGTAACACTGGAGACTTGCAAGCAACATGCCACCAAGGTTACCTGGCCTTGGGGGCTTAGAAGCCATCTATATCTTTCGTCAGCCACAGTATGCGGTTGGCAGCCATTTATAGCTAGTGTCAGGCATTTCTGAGTCAGCTCTTATCGGGAGTAGACAACATGCTGGGTGGGTGTCTACTTCCTGTGTTCTAGGACAGGTTTTTGGAAGGTCCTTGGAGGCCTATAAAAGCCTGCTGCTCCAGGTGATCAGGGGGCATGGTCTGCTAGCTAGTTGTGGAGTAGCAGAGGAGCTGATGAGAGCTCTGGCCCCAAGGGAAGCCAATACAGTACAGCGAGCATGCTGTTATTGTTGTGGTGCCGGACAGTAGGTACAGACCCCGGATAGAGAGGGTCTCTATGTAAGTTAGTGGCTAGATGGCCGAGGTGTTATGGTTATGGTTTTGTTTATGTGAATACTGTACCTGTACCCTGTGCTGGGTGAAATAAAGCTGGCTAAGGCCAATTGCAAAGAGAAGCAGAGTCAGAGTGCCGTTTATGGTTATACCAAAATCGTTCTATCGAGGACGGCGATCTAAAGAGCTAATCCATGGCTCCTAGGACTGACCAAGATGGCGTTCTGATGAGACTGAGCCATCACAATACATATATATATATATATATATATATATATATATATATATTATATATATATATATATATATAATATACTAAATATTATATAACACCGGCCACTTATTAGGTACACCTGTCCAACTGCTCGTTAACACTTAATTTCTAATCAGCCAATCACATGGCGGCAACTCAGGCATTTAGGCATGTAGACATGGTCAAGACAATCTCCTGCAGTTCAAACCGAGCATCAGTATGGGGAAGAAAGGTGATTTGAGTGCCTTTGAACGTGGCATGGTTGTTGGTGCCAGAAGGGCTGGTCTGAGTATTTCAGAAACTGCTGATCTCCTGGGATTTTCACGCACAACCATCTCTAGGGTTTACAGAGAATGGTCCAAAAAAGAAAAAAACATCCAGTGAGCGGCAGTCCCCGTGGGCGGAAATGCCTTGTTGATGCCAGAGGTCAAAGGAGATTGGGCAAACTGGTTCGAGCTGATAGAAAGGCAACAGTGACTCAAATAGCCACCCGTTACAACCAAGGTAGGCAGAAGAGCATCTCTGAACGCACAGTACGGCGAACTTTGAGGCCAGATGGCTACAGCAGCAGAAGACCACACCGGGTGCCACTCCTTCCAGCTAAGAACAGGAAACTGAGGCTCCAATTTGCCCAAGCTCATCGAAATTGGACAGTAGAAGATTGGAAAAATGTTGTCTGGACTGATGAGTCTCGATTTCTGCTGCGACATTCGGATGGTAGGGTCAGAATTTGGCGTCAACAACATGAAAGCATGGATCAATCCTGCCTTGTATCAACGGTTCAGGCTGGTGGTGGGGGTGTCATGGTGTGGGGAATATTTTCTTGGCACTCTTTGGGCCCATTGGTACCAATTGAGCATCGTTGCAACGCCACAGCCTACCTGAGTATTGTTGCTGACCATGTCCATCCCTTTATGACCACAATGTACCAAACATCTGATGGCTACTTTCAGCAGGATAATGCGCCATGTCATAAAGCTGGAATCATCTCAGACTGGTTTCTTGAACATGACAATGAGTTCACTGTACTCAAATGGCCTCCACAGTCACCAGATCTCAATCCAGGGGGTCCAACCCGTTACTAGCATGGTGTACCTAATAAAGTGGCCAGTGAGTGTATATATATAATGTTTTACTGCTTTTACACAATGAAAAAAGTTTTTTAAAAAGAAAACACGTTTTTGCATCACCATAGTTTAAGAGCCAGAACTTTTTTTTATTTTTCTGTGGAGGAAGCTGTGTTGGGGCGTGTTTTTTTGTGGGACCAATTGATGCTTCTACTGCTAAAAAAATTTTGGGGGGACATAACTTTTTGATCACTTTTAAATCCTTTTTTGGGAAGCTCATCATGCAGTATACATGACATGCAAGTTTTCCTCCGTGGGTTAGTACAATTAACGCGATACCGAATTTATAAAGTTTTTATATAGTCTTTTTTTTTGTGTAATACTTTATTTATGCATCGTAAATCTGATATTCCCTAAGACTTTTTAATTTCCCCATATATGGAGCTGTGTACGGGCTTTACTGTGGGATGAACTGCTGTTTTCATTAGTACCATTTTGGGGTTTACATGACTTTTTTATCAGTGTTTGTTCCATTTTATGTGCTGCGGATGAACAAAAATTGCAATTGTCACTTTTTTTTTACGATGTTCATTGGGCTGGTTAAATAATGTTACAGATTTATAGTAAATATGGGCAACATTTATGAACATTGGTGCTGACAGGCCAGTTTTAATTCGCTTTAAGGCAGTGTAGAATGCGCCAGAATGTATTAACCTGGTCTTCTGCAGTTTATGCATACAGGCGTATTGCAGTGCCGATACGGCAGCTCAGACTCAGACAGACCACCTTTAAATTGGTCTGGTTGCTCTAACTTTCTGTGCCTAGATTTGGCGTCAAATAATCATAAATGTGTCTACTTCTATGTGGTGCGACCTGCTCCGCATACATGTCGCCCTATGTAGTCACCAATTGGCATTACGATGTCCATAAAAATCCAATTATGTAAAATCCAACATTATTAATAAAAAAAATTAGTAGAAAGGGATACCTCTGAATGGTACAATAAAAACTACAGCTTGCAATGCAAAATGGCCCTAATACATCTCTTTTAGGTGAAGAACAAAATTATATTAGTGTAAGAATATGGCTATGCAAAGCATACTTCTTTAATTTAAAAAAAATCAATTAGTGAAACATACAACTAAGAAACCCCAAAACTGCTGTTATATAAATGTAGCATTACTGTAATCATATTATTAGACATAACAAGGATAATGTTATTTACGCCATAAAACAAAAAAATCTGTCAGAATTGTGTTTTTTTTCCATTCCACCTCTAAATACTTTTCTATTCTCCATAAAATATAGTGTATAGTTATCTGAAATATCATAAAAATATAGCAATATATTTTGCCGAGGAACAGCACCGCATGTATAATAAAATAATATAACCACGTGTAAGCTCCGGAGTTAGTCCTCAAATCCTCAAAAAAAAAACCTTCCAAAAATAGAAAAAGAAGCAGCACCACAAATAGTAAAAACAGTGATTTTTATCACCCAAGTCAATTCATATAGCTATGTGTCAGCACTTCCATAGAGCTGAATAGCTGAAACGTAGTTGTATTTTTTGACTTGGGTGATTAAAATGACTATTTTTGATATTTGTGTTTGTTTCTTTCTATTTTTTGAAGATTCAAAATATAGCATTCCGTCCAAAAAACAAACCCATTCAATCATGTAGACAGCTAAATTTCAGGTTCTGGAAAATAAGGAGGACTGGAAATGTGAAAATTGACAGCTTAATTTTATCAATCTTTTAGTAAAAATGTAAAATCCTCTCAAGGACACTGTGCATTGAATATAATATGTCCCAAAAACATCTCATCTATATCGGGGGGAATCTTCTCAAAGAGGTGGTCTTTTTATAAAGATTTCATGATGTATGGTTTAGTAGAAATATAGCTGTATGTACATATAGGTTTTATGTTCTTTTTAATTTATAGTCAACCACTAAAAGGTATAATTTTTTCATTACTTCTCCTATTTTCTTGCATTTTTCATTTCCTGGATAACAACCCAGAAAACATCTTTCTTGTTTCTGACCTGCACTTTACACATTTACACACCTACAATCTAAATGCTGTCTTCCTAGGCTTCCAGCTGTGCTAAGTTAAATTACTATGGAAGTTTTATAAGTATTTACTAAGTTTTCTATGTTACAGGCAGATCCCTGAGGTCTGAAACATAATTTTATTCTTTAGGCGTATTGAAAAATTACAACATGCACTAAAAAGTTTTATGTCTACATTGATGCAACCATTCAAAGGCAAAAAAGTAGATAAAATAAAAAATTGAAGACATTTATGACTATGTTTCTTACAGGGTAAAAAAATGCAGATATCTCTTGTCATAAACATATCAAATTGTAATAAATGAGAACAATGTTTAGGAAACTTAATCATTATTTTGTTTAAGAGACTAGAAAAAAAATCTCAGCCACATTGTATGATTTTTACATAATTAATTTGCATTGTATTGCCTGAAATAAGTATTTGATCACTTACCAACCAGCAAGAATTCTGGCTCTCACAGACCTGTTAGTTTTTCTTTAAGAATCCCTCCTACTCTGCACTCATTACTTGTATTAATTGCAACTGTTTGAATTTGTTACCTATATAAAAAGACACTTGTCCACAGACATCAATCACACTCCAACCTCTCCACCATGGCCAAGACCAAATAGCTGTCTAAGGACACCAGAGACAAAAATGTAGACCTCCACAAAGCTGGGATGAGTCTCAGGACAATAGTCATGCAGCTTGGTGAGAGGGCAACAACTGTTGGCACAATTATTAGAAAATGGAAGAAACAAAAGATGACTTTTAATCTTCCTCGGTCTGGCGGTCTGGGTATTCCAACATGACAATGATCCAAAACACACAGCCAGGGCAACTAAGGAGTGGATACATAAGAAGCATTTCAAGGTCCTAGAGAGGCCTTCAAACCTAAACCCAATCAAATATCTGTGGAGAGAGCTGAAACTCAATGTAGCCCAGCAATAGCCCCAAAACTTGAAAGATCCTGTATGAAGTAGTGGTCCAAAATCCCTGCTGCAGTGTGTGAAAACTTGGTAAATAACTACAGGAAACATCTGAGTTCTTTAATTGCAAATAAAGATTTCTGTACCAAACATTAAGGGCCACATGCATGAAAACTGTCTTAGTCTAAGACTTTCTTTGTTGCAACCAATCAGAGTTCCCCTTACATTTCATCTAGTCCTCTGAAAGAATTGCTATGGGCAACAAAGAAAGTCTTAGACCAAGACAGTTTTCATACATGTCCAGCTAAGTTCTGTTTTTCTATTGTATCAAATACTTGCAAATGCAATAAAATGCAAATGAATTATTTAAAATTCATACAATGTGTTTTTATAGACTTTTTTCAGATTCTGTCTCTCACAGTTGAAGTATTCCTATGATAAAAATTAGGGACCTCTCCACTTCTTTAGAAGAAGGGCATTTCGAAGGCAAAGGTTCAAACATAACCCGTTATGATATGATAATAAATTATGTATGTAATATTTAATTTTCTTTCATGTGCTACAGAGAGCAGACAATAGGGATGACAATGGAAAGACTAATTTCAGTTACATTTTTTTATTTTTGTATAGAAATTCCTCTAATGACCTTCATAATTTTAAATCCGCAAATATACTGTTTTCATAAATTATAAAACAGTATTTACCAATTATTTTATTTAAAATGTCTTATAATAAGAATGTAAATTATCTATATTAATATCTACTATTGATATGTGAAGGTAAGTTTATGATTACATCATTGCTCAAAAATTATGATGGCCTTTACATTTGAATACTACCCAGAAAAAATATTCCTTTAAAATATAACCTTTAATAATCAATATATAAAATCAGTATAACCTATTATATACTTAAGGACACAAAAATACACAGTATTCTAACTAGACTATCACCTATACGTGGGACATTTGAACTTTACTTTCACCTGGACGGTCCCATCGTTTGGAGTTACACCAACTCTGCCAGGCAAGATACTTTTCTGATTCCCTCCGCAGGATTTTCATTGAAGGTTCAGGTATTGCTACTGATCTAACAAACCAGGTAGTGTTTAAGCAGTAAAAAATTGGCTCTATCGATTGCTGTGGATTTTAATAATGTGATATATTGATAGTGATAATTTTTCTTTGACCCACTGAGGAGTCTTTGAGATAGAACGAAACGTGTTTGGGGGTATTTTCTGGCGCACATTGTTTATGGCGCTTTATGTGTACATTTCCTTAATATTGCTAATTAATACTGCTATAATTCCTCTATATAGCCTACTCTGATTTGTAAAAGGTAGAACAGGGTATTGGTTAGGGATTAGCAGAGGAGTGGCGTGGGGTCGCCCTTTTAGGGATCTTCTAGAGTGCTAGAAAGTATAGGTGATAGTCTAGTTAGAATACTGTGTGTTTTTGTGTCCTTAAGTATATAGTAGGTTATACACATTTTATATATTGATTATTGAAGGTTATATTTTAAAGGAATATTTTTTCTGGGTAGTATTTAGATTTCTTATATTCCTGTGTTTTTTTTTATCTGTGGGGAGTTCTGGATTTGATGGCCTGTACATTTGACTGCAGATGTAACTAGAATTCTTAGGCTATGTTCGATGGCATAATTGCAGGGTGTAATTATGCCGTATGTTCAGGAGCTTGCGCGAGCCCGCCGACCTCATAGACATTCATTACTAGCGGCGTGTATTCGCTGCTAGTAATTGACATGTAACTTATCTCTCCTCGCGGCATATTGTGCGAGCGGGGAGAGGAGGCGTAATCCATAGGTCTCTATGAGAACTGTGGATTACCGTAATGACTGGGACGTATTTCGCCCCGAAAAATATGGGCCGAAATATGTCCCAATTTCCCCCGTGTGAACATAGCCTTAAGGTCTCAGAAAACAAGTCTAACGTCTTGTTGACAGAAAATTAAACAGTAATGTAAATAGCAGTATATTTGTTTTTATTTCAGCAGCAAACTAAGGGACAGAAAGTAGTGTCATATATAAAACACTACATGTCAAAAGTTTGAGAACACCTCAAGACCAGACCTTTTTGGTCTCTTTTATTGGAGTGACCTCTCATCGTGGGAGTTTGTGTTGACCACCCTGTTTATTTCATTATTTTATTTACCTGTCTCTTTTTCCACTGAAGAACACTCATCTGTTGAAATGGGGTAATGCATTAAAAACAGGCTGCTGCACCCATTCGGATCGCTAATCAGGTGATTTCCCCCACTTGGCATCTGGTTCCAATGCCAGCCTGTGGCATAGCTACAGGGGCCGAAGAAGTCGCACTTGCAACTAGACCCCTGAGCCAAGGAGCCAGCAGGCCCCTATCGCCACACAGCTGAATCGCTGGGTCACATAGACCCAGCAAAACAGCGATCACAGCTGCTGCTGTGGCTCAGGTAGAACAGCCAGGATATTCTGGCCCCTGATGCCATTATGCCACCTGCTCCGGACTTAGAGAAAAGAAGAGGGAGGGAAAGTGAGTATTATTTATGTTTTTATTTTCAATAGGGTTTACGGTCTACCTATATAACTACTGGGAAGAGGCCCTGTCAACCTATATAATTACTGGGGGAGGCCCCGTTTACCTATATAACTACAGGGGGAGGCCCTGACTACCTATTTAACTACTGGGGAAGACCCTGTGTACCTATATAACTACTGGCAGAGGCCCTGACTACCTATATAGCTACTGGACGAGGCCCTAACTACCTGTATAACTACTTTGGGAGGCCCTGTTTACCTATATAACTACTGGAGAGAGGCCCTGTTTTCCTAACTACTGGGGGACCTGTGTAACTACATACATAATGGGGGGCCTATGTACCTACCTCCCTACTGAGGGCCCTATACTTACATATCTATTTACCTACTGGGGGAACCCTACATACTTACTTACTGAGGGGCCCTGTATACCTGTCTATGTTACTATGCGGCCTATGTACCTACATGCTGGTGGGACCCTATATACCAACCTATCTACTGGGGAGCCCCATATATTTACTTATTGAGGGGGCCTTTATACCTACTTACTTGGGAGGACCTTATATACCTGCTTACCTACTAGAAGGACCCTATATACCAGCCTATCTACTGGGGAACCCAATTTACCTACCTATTGGAGGGCCCTATACACCTATCTACTGTAGAGTGACATATATACCTACCTAAATACTGAGAGGGTCTATATGTGTACATAATGTGTATATAATGGGGGCTTTATACCTCCCTACCTTTTGTGGGGATCTTGGGATCTTTATATTTCTCTGTCTATTGAGGGGGCCTATATACCCACTAAGGGGATCCCGAATTGGGGATTAAATACCTCATCACCTAATGAGTGAGTCTTTACTGAGGAGACATATTTACATACATTCTGAGGGTACCTATATACCTACATACTTTGGGAAGCCTATGTACTTACCTAAGTACTGGGGGGCATGCAGAGCTATCTAATGAGGGACTAAATATTTACCTACTTATCTGACTTTTTTCATTTCCAATATTTAAGGTCTAACATATCTAAAAGAAGCTTCTAACTATCTGCCTCCCTGCTTTGAGGGCCTTATAATCGACTGGCAGTACTTTCGCTGTTTGGGGTGCAAATACTTGGGGCACCAAAGGGGGGGGACTATTACTATTTCAGGCACTATGGATTGGGAGTTTATACAGAAGTGGGAACTGATAAGTATGTGCTGGAAAAGAGACAGAGTAAGATGTTTGTGTGGTAAATTCTACAGGGATGAATAGTGGTCAGGAGAAGACATTGCATTCTGTAGACAGAGAAAAACACGGAAGAGAACAACTCATCAGAGAAGACGCCATGGAGGTTTGGGCCTGATGGAGAAGAAAAAGACAATAGAACAACTCCCATCAGAAATGATGTCTCCTGAATGTCAGGGGTTATTTCGCCTCTGTTTTGGATCAGTGTGGTATTCACTGTCATGTGATGCGACCTGAGCTGGTGTCTAACCACTATGTGGTCTCTATATGGCATTATTGTAGGTTATACATGAGCTAGTGTCTGACCACTCGCCACACTATGGCAGTATTGTAGCTTATATCGGCGCTTTTAGTGGTGGCATACACTTGTCCCTGATTGTAAAGTGGGTGCTCACCTATCCCTGATACTGTAACTAGGGGTTTCTTGGCACCTCAACTACTGGCAGCATACACTTGTCCCTGATTGTAAAGTGGGTGCTCACCTGTCTTTGATACTGTACCTATAGCTTTCTTGGCACCTAACTACTGGGGGACCTGTGTAACTACATATCTAATGGGGGGCCTATGTACCTACTTTCCTACTGGGGGCCCTATACTTACATATCTATTTACCTACTGGAGGGCCCTTTTACTTTCTTGCTTGTGTTAGAAGTGTTTATTTTTTAGAGAGTGGCAAGGTTTATGACTGAGGGAACGTTTGGAGGTGGACATTGTAAGTGGGCTGGTGAGGGTTTTGTGCCAAGACTGCTTTTTATTCCCAGTCTTGACCTAGTTTAAAAGAAGATTCCTATGAACTAGTATTTCAAAATCACATACCATCTGTATAAGGTAAATAAGTGGTGGGATTAAGACCACAAAGGCAGATGTGTCTGTGGATAATGGCATGACAAGTAACCATAAATCTATGTCATGACTAGTTATGTGGTTATTGATACAACATAAATACTGAGGTGTTGCTGTTTGATGTTTCAAAGTTGGCACTCTGGAGCATTATATTGTATTTAGTATGTTAATGGATTTAAATGAAAACTTGTGTTTTAATAGGGGCTTACTTTGTTGTTGACAGTGATTTTGGTACTGTGGCCCATATTGCTAATTATTGTTTACCTGTAATTTACATTAGAGTTTTTCAGCACTTTAGATTCTGTTTTTGTAAAGCTGGATGAAAAAAATAAAGGATTTCTGACATAATTTTAATTTTGTTTGTGGCATTCATCATTTGGATTAAAAAAATATAATTTTATAGATTGGAATGTTATGAGTTTGGCAATATCAATTATGTGTTGTTTTGTTTTTGCAAAATAAAGTGTTTTTTACCAGAGTCATGGGATTTATATTTGTTTTTATTTGTTTAAACATTTGGATTTCCTTTTTATAGTCCCAATATGGGACTTGGCCAAGCTATCACCTGATCACAAGAGATGAGCGATCACTAAAAAAATCTAGATCGAATCGATTGTCGATTTTAAAGAAAATCGTGTCGATTTCGATCTTGATCTCGATCAATCTCTGATTCCCATTAAAGTCAATGGGAGAAGAGAAAATGATCAGGTTAATTATTATAATGAAACATGTGAGGAGAAGCCGGAATTACCACCCAAAACAGTAAACTGGATACATGGAACTACTTAGTGAAGACAATTTGGCTCTAAGAGTCACAGAAAAAAATTCACAGACTAAAATTATTTATTCCTTTCAATGGCTAACTGAAAAGATGAGGACAGCGTAGCTATAGCGGGCAGGGACATAAAAAGCAATTGGTTGGAAATGGAATGGGGAAATGCAGGAGTCCCTACGCGGACGGGTAGTGGATCCTGGGCCCCCGCAAGGGTGGGTAAGCCACGCCGGGGGGGGTCTAAGTAGGCCCCGGGTTTTTACCCGAGCCGCCCCCAAAGCGGAGGACTTGCTGTGGTGGGAGTCTACCCGGTCGCTACTCCTGACTGACTTGCTTGATGGCAGCCGAGGTGAGCGTGGTAAAATAGTAGCAGGCTTTTAGTCCCCGGGACAGGCGATAAGGTCAGGACTAGAGTTAGGATTTTTATCGACAAAGTTGAAATCGGCAAAAGGTTTTTATGTGATTGAAATTTTTAATCATGCGTAATTAAGGTTAAAATCTGACACATCTATTTAAAAAGCGCCTTTTTTTGGGGCTTCCTTAATTTTGCGCCACAAAACAGATTACAGAATAGACGGGTGAGATTTTGTGCGATCATGACTGGATTGTATGGGTTCGATTGGCTGGAAAAATCACATGACCTCGTTTTATATAGATCAGCGGTTTCATGTTCAGGCCTTAGTGTCTCTCAGCGTCTATAGGGATAGGACCATGCGCTCCTGCACTGTGGCCAAAAGCTCAGCGAATTTTAGTCTATTCTGCACAGAGAAACCTCTACTATTAGCTGTGATCCTTCCATTTAGTTTTATTAGTGATTTGAAGATTTTATGTTGTAGCTAGAGAATTCTAAAAGCAGCATATACCGCTGTAAAATTTCACGGCGGGGGGAGCAAGGGGGGGCCCCTGCGGTCGAAAACACAGAACAAGCTCTTATTATAAAGAACACTGGATTAAAGTTCTCCAGAACTTAGTGTAGACATTGTAGTGGACTATACTGTATTATTAACAGTTTGCTATAGAAATATTTCCTGGATATTGGGGCAGCCTGGAAACTTATTTGGTTACAATCATTTCTATTAAACATGCAGGTCTCTTTGTTACTGCAAAACTCCAACTTTTATTATCAGATATACATTTCAGTATGTGTTCATTTAATTATACACCATTACACCTGGACTGTTGTTTTACAATCACCTTGTCAGTTAAATTACATATCCTGCTTTCTTTAGTCAGCAAGGTTGTTTGTTGCCAAAAATACCGTGTATCATACGAAAACATAACAGTTACGTGTTTTTGACTTTTGCTGCACCAGCATTGTTTCATTGACGCAGCATCCAGTATATCTTAAAACAGCAATTCTATATTCACCACAGGTGAATTTGAAGGATGCAAAAAATAGTTTATTATACAAAACTTAACAGTTACGTGTTTTAGAATTTTGCACACCTCCAGGTTTTCTGTTCATTGACACGCAGCATCAGTAAAATTCTTTAAAACAGCAATCCTCTATATTCACCACAGGTGACATTGAAAGGTGAAATTAAAATTACCGTGTATCCTACGGAAAACATAACAGTCTACGTGTTTTGTTGACTTTTGGCACCCACCCACCCAGCATTGTTCATTGCGCAGCATCCACGTAAATCTTAAACGCAGCATTCTTATTCACCAAATCGGTGAAATGAAAGGTGCAAAAAATACCGTGTATTATACAAAAAATAACAGTTAGTGTTTTTGATTTTGCACACCTCAGGTTTGTTCATTGACGCAGCATCCACGGTAATCTTAAAACAGCAATTCTTTATTCACCACAGTGAATTAGGGTATAGGTGCAAAAAAATTTACCGTGTATTATACCAAAAATAACTGTTACGGCATTTTTGAAGTTTGCACACGCAGCATTGTTTCATTGACGCACAGAATCACGTAAATCTTAAACACAGCCAATTCTATATTCACCTCAGGTGAATGCAAAGGTGCAAAAGAATATACCGTGTTTCATACGAAAACTATAAAAAAGTTACGTGTTTTTTGTCTTTGCACTCCCAGCATTGTTCATGACGCGCATCCACTGTAAAATCTTAAAACAGCAATTCTATATTCACCAAAGGGTGAACTGAAAAAGGTGCAAAAAATACCGTGGTTTCTACTAAAACTAAAACAAGTTAGTGTTTTTTGACTTTTGCACATCAAGGTTTGTTCATTGACGCTGCAATCCACCGTAAATCTTAAAACAGCAATTCTATATTCACTCCACCGGTGTAATTGAAAGGTGCCAAAAAATACGTGTATTATACCAAAACAATAACAGTTACGTGTTTTTTGTCTTTTGCACCACCCAGCATTTGTTCATTGACGCAGCATTCCACGTAAATCTTAAACAAGCAATTCTTATTACACCACAGGGAATTGAAAGGTGCAAAAAAATACCGTTTATTATACAAAACATAACAGTACGTGTTCTTTTGGACTTTTGCCCAGTCATATTTGTTGATAGACACCTTGCAGTTAAATTTGATCCAGCAATTTTGTTTTGATTAGAGGGATTTGTGTGTACGCTGAGATTTGCGTCTTTCTATAAGAGACTTTCATAAACTATTCATACCTTTCTCAAATTTTTATATTCTGAACATGGAGCGAATTACAGGTGGTAAGCGGTGCAAAGAGGGGGGTAGCACATGGAGGTAGGGTACGAGAGAAGGTTGCTCTTCAGTGCTGGCGACAACACGCAATGCCAGCGGATCGTCAGTTGCAGGACCGTCTGGCCTTCATTGCTGGGGTCAGGGCCCTGAATCTAAAGGTAACTAACATCGTTAGCCATCTGTCCTTCAGTGGTTAATTGCAACTGATCTAGCAAGTGTTACCATCCTAGTCCTTCGCAGTCACGGCCACAAATGTCGTCTCAGCATCCATCAGCATTACGTCAACCTGAAGCAGCCCAAATGTCGACTCGATTTACCACCACTGTGGGCAATCACGTTGGTCTGTCGGACCCTTCGTTTGATGGACAAATGCGGTTGGGTCAGAAGCATGTTAAAGATAGAGGATGATTTAGTCTCTGCTCTGCGCTCTGTTACTGATGACCATCTGAGGAGGTGAAGAAGCCGGTCAATCGTCAAAATCCGGGCGGTTGGCACGCCTTGCAGTCGACTCCTTGCTTGTTAGCCGCAGCTTCTGGATGCTGAAAGTCAGGACGACCAAGTCACCTGTGTGATGATGATGTTGATGATGACATTGCGGATCAGGGTGGTCTTTTCAGCAGAATTTGCTTGCAAGCGTTATATGGACGAGGGGAAGACGATGGGTGTGTCAGTACGGGCCCCGCCTCAAAAAGGGAGGGGGGCGCAGAACCCGCTGTTGATTCCGCCAGCCAGGGTCAGCGAAACCCCCGCTCCTCTTTTATCACCGCAAAAAGGCCCGGACCTCTCAAAGCCTGGGCCTTCTTTGACAAGCTCTGTTCACCAGCGATGTATATGCCCCCTTTGCCGAAAAACGCAAAAGTAGAGGCAAAAACCTTAAGGGGTTAAACCCACCCCCAACATGTTAGTAAATTGCGCGAATGCGATTTGAAAGGGGGAAACCTTTGGGGCCAAAAAAAAGGCCGGGGCCCGGCCGGGCCTCCAACCATTGTAAACCTCTTTTCCCCGCCCCCCCTTTCCTTCCTCCTCCACCACCAAGCGTTCCTCAGTCCCCATGTCTCTCAGGTATGATCAGGGTCCCCTCCGCTTCGCCTCCACCGTCGCCCGAGTACCACGCACCCAGAGACCACCCCTCCCCCTTCTCCTTCGCCATTTTGAGACCTGCACGCCGTAAGCGGCAGTCTGCCCAGCCTTTTGCTTGGGTTTGGGAGCGAAGAAACACTTTAACCCAAACCATCCCCCAAAGCCAAAAACCGAAGTCGGGATTGCCAGGCTTTTGGCCTTGGAAATGTTGCCCTTTTCCTCTGGTGGACCAGATGGGGTTCCGCCAGTCTGGCCCCCGCCTGCCCCCCTACCAGATGCCAGCGGATTTCTTTGCCCGAAAGCCCTCCCTGCCCTGGCCCGCATTCATCTAAAAATTCAACGCGTTGTTGATCTGTGTCCCGGAAAAGTCCTTCACCACCGAAAAATGGACTAGTAAGCACGGGAAGGCCCCCTATATCTCGTGAAGTCATGGGTGAGCTGGGTGGATTCTTGGGGGGGAGGGGGTCTCAGGCTCCCGGGGCCGCCTTCAAAACCGCAGGGGTGGGGCAGGGCTCTTTCCCCCCGGCCTCGGTGGCATCACGTGCCCAGAGACCCCAGGCCGTGTTGGGAAAAAATTTAAACTGCCCTTTGGGGACCCTCACACCGGTCAGGAGCTTTGGACGGCTCTAAGAAAAGAGACCGAGGCTGGTGGGTGACAAGAACCTTGTGCCAGGCGAGGGGGCTGGGTTGACTTCCCGTTCGCACCCTGCTTCGGGCCCGCCGGCTGGTTGCAGGGAGTCGGGGCCCCCCCGTCAACCGTCTCATTGTTGACGTGGGGAACATGCTGGAATTCCACCCTCCAATCTCCGCGATTGGGCAGCAGCGCAAAGTTACGCAGTACGAAGTGACACTGGCCTGAAAGCAGCGGTGCGGACCCGGTGTTGACCCCGAGGTGGAGGAGGTGAAAAATCTCACCATCTTGCCGTTTTTAAGAAGCCCCAAAATGGTCAGTGTGGGGGCAATGCCCTTGTCAGCATGAGCATTGTGGTGTCTTGTTTTGGAAACGATCGTTGGAACTCTGAAACAACAGGTCCGCCAGGACGGAGGAGGGGGAGGGAAACACAGATGCGGACAGGAGCCTTTCTCTCCTTTCAAACCAAAAGGGGCCGACTTTTTCACAATTTCATCAGTCTTCATTAGGCATTTGGTTCGGGGCCCAGACCTAGTGCAAGGGGGCGATCGCTCTCAGGGTGCATCTCCAGGAAGTCAGGGCTGGGGTTGAAGCTGTGCCGGAGGCAGGGGGGGAGGAGGAGGAGGAGGAGGTTTTCCTAAACACCGATGTTCCCGAGCCCCTCCCTTAAAAAGAGGTTGGCGCGAATTTAAAGGCGGGGGGAGGAAGATGGGGGAAAGATCTTTTTTGCTAGTGCCCCTGGGCCCCAAAGGGGTTGGGAATCAAGGCTCCATCTCTCACATAAATTTGCTTGGTTGCTCCATTTCCCCCAACTTGTTCCTCCCCCTTAAGGCCTAAAAATGAAAACAGTTAGGGTGGCCACCCCCCTGGACCCCCGGGGGTACAAAAAAAAAACTCAGCATTTCTTTCCCACCCCCCAAATAGAGAGTAAAATGCAGGAAATGGAGCCCTTTACGGGATTGATCAAATGGAGACATCTGTTGCGTTTTGCTTCACTTTCCCCCAAATGTCACGGTGGAAAAACATCGCGACGGGGACAGCGTATTTTGGTGCCAAGTAGGGGTTAGGGGGCACAGCAGGAAAGGGGGCGGAAGCCAAATGAGTGACCTCTGCCCAATCTTTTTTTAAAACCACCTCCCCAAACGAGCTTTGCGGGGGCCCACATCCAAAACACAGGGATCAGCTTAAGTTAATGGTGCACGACTATTGGGGTTCAACCCCGATTTTTTTCCCTTTGTTTTCCCGGCCCCAAAATAGCCCTTAGGGGTACCCCAAAATGGACAAAGGGGCCGGGGGGCCGTCACCCCAATAGAAGGTTTTGCCCTTGCCCGCAGCCCAGCGTCATATTGAGGGGCCTTCGCACAGCTGGAGGAGTAATTTCAGTAAAAAGCACCCGGGGCTTTCCACTTAATGTGGATCGTTTGTTTTTCTAAAAGAGGGAATCAGGCATGGATCTTGATGTGTTTTTCCCCCCCAATTTTGCCGGGGGTCACCGATTATTTTGCCGGTCTACTTCACTTTCCTTTTCAAACAAAAAAGGGCCCCCTCTTGAAAATTTTTTTTTAAAAGGGCCCTTTCTTACTGCAATTTTTATTCTTTTTTCCTTTTTTATTCTTTTTTGCTGTGAGGAGATTTGAAAAAGGGACGGGAAAGGGTTTTTAATGCAACACCGTATTCCATTTATCATTTATTTAAGAAGTTTTCCCCCTTTGTCAAGGGGTTTTGAAGGTCATTTTGGGTTGAGTTTACGCTAAAATTTAAAGGCCCTTTGGGAAAACAAAAATGTGGTTTTCAAGTGGCCTTTCTCCTCAAAATTTTTTAAATTTAGGGGGTGAGAAGTCATATTTAAAATTTTTTTTGGGGTATGAAAGCTGTGAGATACAGCAAAAATTTAATGGCCCTTTGGAACGAAATGTGGCTTCTAAGGGGTTTTTTCTCCCCCCAAAATTTTTTTAAACAGGGGCCCTGGGGAAGGTCTTTTTTATAATTTTTTGGGTCATGTGTTTTTAAAAATGCAGCAATACTACAGGTCCTATTCTAAAAAATTTGTTTCTAACGACATTTGTTTTTCCCAATTGCCCAAAGTGGCTAAAAGGGTCATGTTTTTGAATTTTTGGGGGCATTTTTGCTGTGACATGCAGCTAACTACAGGTCCTTTTCAAAAATTTGTTTTTTCAAAAAGACATTTGTTCTTCCCCAATTGTCCAAAGTGGCTCAAGGGTCTTTGCTTTAAAATTTTTTGGGGGGAATTTTGCTGTAAACCATGCAGCTTTTACTACGGGGCCCTATTTTTAAAAATTGTTTTTTCATCCAGACATTTGTTTTCACAATTGTCAAGAGTGGCTCAAGGGTGATGGGGCTTTTCGGGAAACCCAGGAATAGGTAGGAAACTGTTAAGGGGAAACATATTGCAAAAAGACTTGTTTTTGCAAGATCTTTAAATAGCTATCAACCCCTGTATTGAGACAACCCTTTTAAATTTCAAAAAAAAAGAGAAACAAAGAATTTGGGATTCCATCCCATTTTTAAAAAAATTTTTTTCTAGAATTAAATATAAAAAAATTGCATGTACAAAATAAAAATTTGGGAAAAAAAAATTTCCCTGAATTGTTTCAAGGGAGGTTTCAAAGGAAAAAATTGACCAGATGTAGGTTATTTAGAGGACAAGGAGTATGGGCAAAGGGCAGAGAAAAAAAGTTTCAGAGACAATTTTCCCCAGCCCCGTTAGTAAAATGAAAAAAAAAATCCCGGGGAAAAGGGCACCTGGGTGTAACAGGGGTTTTTAAAACCCCCGTATTTCCAAGTGAAGTCAATTGGGGCTGCAAATCATACGGAGTGGCAAGCGCTAACCCCGGTCTTTACTGTGTATGAGGGAAAGGGTGGGTTCTTACACCTTTCCGCTTTCCCCACTTTGCTTTTAGCACGACAGTTTTTGTTGCTGGTATCAGGGGGATTTTAACCTTCGTTTTTTAATAGATGACGGACGCCAGCCTGGGCTCTCAACCCCCACCCACTGTAACTCCGGGGCCCCGGGTCATTGCTGTGGCACAGGGGGCGTTCTGTCAATGTCCAGTTCAACTTTAAAAAGGGGGTTGAAGAATCCTTTTTCCCGGGACTTTGTAATTGGGGGTCGGGCAGGTTTAATGGGTCATACTGTGGCCCCGGACAGGGGGCCCGTATATGGGCCAGTTCAACTAAAAAAGGTGGTTGAAAGGGCTCCTTTTTTGGCACTTTTTAAACTTGGGGGGGGGGTCAGAAAGGTTTAATGGTCATTCTTCGGTTTAGGACAGGTATAAATTAGTGTTTTAAATTCAACTAAAATGGTTTGGTTTTTAAAGGGCTCCTTTTTTCGGGGGACTTTTTAATCTGGGGGCATGCAGGTTTTGGGGCTCAAAGCTACATTCCCGGACAGGGATATTCAATGTAGTTCAAGTAAAAATGATGGGTTTAATCATACTGCCTTTTTGGCACTTTTTAAATTTTTGGGGTGGTTTCGGTTTAAAGGGTCAGGGTGGGACAAAAACCCGGGATGTGAATGGTCTGTGACTTTTTTTTTGTGACTTTTTTAAAACCTAAGTGTGTTGCCTAAGATGTAGCACGTATCCATTTGACTGTTGTGGATGTTAATTTCAGCTTCTCCAGCCTTGTTTGGGTGTAATAATGAAGGTGTTGTTGCTCTCCCATAGACTTTAATGGTAATCGCTCATAATCGATGCTCACTATCGAAAAACCTTATCGATAGCGGCCGACTATCGACTATCGATCGATCTCGATAGCCAACACAATCGCTCAACACTAGTCAGGACAGGCGGCAAAGGTTTGTGGTCGTAGAACGTAGGCGAGAAAGTCCGGTGCATGGAATATAGACAAGACTAGAATAAACGGTTACTAAGTAGGCAACAGGGCACTAAAGATCCGGTGGGCAGTGGGCGGAAGCGCCCAGGTAATATAGAGGCAGCGCCTGACAATAAGCCAATTACCGGCGCGCTGGCCCTTTATATTTCACAGAGCCGGTGCGCACGCACCCTAGAGAACGGAAAAGCGTGCGCCGGGCAACAGGAGGATGTGGACAGACAGGAGCGGGAGCCGGAGTTTATAGGCAGCCGGGTTGATACGCTTGATTACTTCAAACGGTCCTACATAACAGGGACCTAGTTTGTAATTGGGGACCTTGAGCCGAATATATCTGGCCGAAAGCCACACCTTGTCGCCAGGGGAGAAAACTGGGGGGTCTTCTTTTTTTGTGCGTTTGGGCCTTCATGCATGCGGACGCATGCTGCAGGGACTGGCGCGTCTGATTCCAAATGGTCAGCATATCTCAGACCAAAGTATCTGCTGCCGGCACCTCAGAAGGAGAAGACAATGGTAGCGGAGGGAGGGGATGCTGGCCATACACAATGAAAAATGGAGAGGTACCAGTGGATTCCAAATCCAGGGAGTTATACAAAAACTCTGCCCAAGGAAGTAAGCTGGCCCAGTCATCCTGTCGAGCCAAGACAAAGTGCCGCAAATAGCCCTCCAGGATCTGATTGATTCTCTCCACTTGTCCGTTCGTCTGTAGGTGGTAGGCCGAGGAGAAATCCAGGTTCACCTACAACCGAGAGCAGAGGGCCCGCCAAAATCTAGACACAAATTGGACCCCCCGATCCAAGACAATATGCTGGGGGAGTCGTGTAGACAGAATATATGCAGAAAAAACAGGCTGGCCAAATGGGGAGCAGATGTTAAACCTGGCAAAGGGACAAAATGCGCCATCTTCAAAAAACGGTCCGCAACCAACCAGATGACCGTGTTGCCCGAGGAGGGAGGAAGATCAGTGACAAAGTCCATTGTCACATGAGACCAAGGTGTCCTGGGGATGGGCAGATGTTGGAGCAGACCCGTGGGTTTGTGGCGAGGGGTCTTGTCACGGGCACAAGTAATGCAGGACTTCACGAATTCCCTGACATCCTTCGCAAGCTCCGGCCACCAGTAAAAACGGGAGATTAGGAGGAACGACTTGCGAGCTCCTGGATGGACTGGCCACTAGAGAAGAGTGTCCCCATTTTTTTCAAAATCCTCCT
This sequence comes from Phyllomedusa bahiana, assembly GCA_025379985.1. Taxonomy (NCBI): domain Eukaryota; kingdom Metazoa; phylum Chordata; class Amphibia; order Anura; family Hylidae; genus Phyllomedusa; species Phyllomedusa bahiana. The sequence goes on along the minus strand of JAODAL010006382.1, from coordinate 38,790 downwards.
GCAGAGCGCAGGACAACAGTAAGTCTTCCCTGGAGGCCCTTTCAAAAGGATCCCCACGGAGCTGCAGAGATCTAGCGTTGGGAGAACTTTATATGCTGAGGAACGGCCTCCTCCCCAACACATCGGTGACACGGGAGAGCGCGTCGGCCCTGTTGTTCCTTCTCTGCAGGTAAAAAAATGTATCTGGAAAGTCGAGGCGAGAAGAAGGGACCACCGGCTTGAGCGGACTTGAGGCATTGGGCCATTGGAGGTACCTGAAGATTTTATGGTCGGAGTATATGGTGATGGGATGCGAGCCCCCTCAGAGGATAATGCCATTCTTCCAAGGCCAGTTTGATGGCTGGCAACTCCCGATCCCCGATGGTGTAATTTTTCTCCGCTGGGGAGAAAGTCTTGGAGAAGAAGCCACAGGTGACCAATCTTTGCCTTAGGTCCATTCCTGGTGGGAATTGCGCCTGCCCCGACCAAGGAGGTGTCCACTTCCAGAAAGAATTGCTTACTCACGAACATAAATTGGAGACCATTAATTATTTGGATGTTACTTTAACAATAGATCAAGACAACAAAATAATAGTGAAACCTTTCACTAAAGACCATGATACAGAAAACACCATTTTAAGAGCTTGACTTTGTCATCCCTCACATGTTGTAAATAATATCCCAGTAAGTGAGCTCATAAGGATGAAACGAAATAGTACTAACATAGTTGATATAAATTACAAGAACAATAGTCTGTCGCGAAGTTAACGGAGAGAGGGATACTCATCCCAAGGGGGGGGGAACCAATTAAATCATGCCTCTAAAGAGGTAAATGAAATTGATAGGTCAAAACTATTTTTGAAAAAAACATAGGATCACAAGTCATCTGATATATATTATCACTTTCACAACTAATTATAGCAAACAAATTTAACACAATCTTGAACATCATCAAAACACACTTACCTATTCTGTACGTTAATCATTTCAAGGATATTTAAAAAAAGTCAGATTTATTTCACGCAAAGCCACCGGTATAGGTTCCCCGTATCTCCCCCAGTTTTTTCTCATCTAACTTCCACTCTGTCCCACCCACCTGCTTCAGCACTATAGGTTTTTTTGGTTGTGGACATAAAATCTGCACAATGTGAACTAGTAGATAAAGCCTACATCCTTTACATCTTATCGCAACATAAAACATTTTCAGATTAAAACTATATTAATTCGCATCACCAAATATGTTTGTGTACCTTGTCAGTTGTTAATTTGGCAAGGTACAGTATGTTGGGTGTACTACGGGTCATCTGAAAATTCGCATCCGTAGCATATATCGGACAACCTCATCTTCTGATTGTTTAAATGCTCTGCTGTTTCAAAAGCATTTTGCTGAAGCACATGGTGGCACTTACTTCTTCTCCGTAATGAGGTATAGAAAGAGTTATAGTTTCGCCACGTGGAGGAGACACACTCAGTGAGAAAGCTTTTAGCGAGAGAGGGCGTGGTGGATTTCCACCTTGAACAAGAGTACCGTTAGCGGTCTCAATACGAGACAGGACATTACAATATCACTATTAGGTTGTCTGCAGGTTTTTCTTCCCTTTTTTTTTCTTTTTTTTTTTTTTTCCTCTTTTCCTTTCATTTTTTTTTTTTTTTTTTTTTCTTCTTTCTTTATCCATTTAGCTTTTTATTTGCATTTGCATCTTTATCCTTGTTTATATTGTTTATACTTGTTTACTATGTTTAGTATTAGTATTTTTTTAAATTTTTGCACTTGTTAGTTTAGTAAACAGCAGGTCTATTTAGCAATTTGCATTATGCATCAGCTGTACCTATGAGTAAGGGTCATGTGACCCGAAAACGCGTCGTCCAACAACCTGCAGGACTTAGCTTGCTCTGTGTGTCTCTCGTTTGGTCGTCCAATGACGATGTTTTTGCATGCATGACCTTTTTTATTACTTTTCAATAAGAAGAATTTTGCTTTAAGAAGCATTGCTTGCCAGGGTTGATTTGGAGAGGAGTTGCCAAGCTGGTTCCTCCTTAGTTTGCTTTACAAATTAACGGTGTAGCGCCGGAGCCGTGCTGACAACTCCATGGTAACTGCATCATACCGGTGGACTGTTATATCATTGATACTAAAAGAGGTGAGCTGTTTTCTTTTCTATTGTTTGATTATCTACAAGTTATTTACATCGTGCTCCCTATGCTATCATCTTTTTGATACTATAAATTTTCAACAGATTATATTATTCTCCAAGCATGGATGATACATTGTTACATCACCGGTATTGATCAATATACGCGCAGGAACTTGAGGGGGGAACAAGGCAAGCAGATTATTTTCCAACGAGAGACCACGAGTGCGCTACAGAGTCAGCTAATGGTCTGAAAGCTTCAGATCAGGGCACTCTTGGATCGCCTCTCAAGCAAAGAAGTTTAAAACCTGGAGGGACATGAAAACCACAATACAAAAATATATTGAAACAAACTGTGATCCCACGGGGACCTGCGTTTAAAGAAAGCTCCAACCACCAAACACACAATCGAATACTCAGATGAGTTTGTGGATAAAATGGGTGGCCTTGACATTTTAAGTAAATGTTCATTACAACTCAGAGCTTAATTGTGATGAGTATGAGCAAAAAAAGTTTGAAAATTATCAAAGTCCAGAATGCACAGAGTTGAAATCTGAAATTTCTTATACATAACGATGATGTTTCTTAATGATGTACTTATGAAAAAAAAAGAATGATAAATTTACAGAAATTAGAAAACCAAATTATCAGCGTCAAACAGCAAAAATTCAAACGAGATGCACAAGACTACTCTAGCAACAATGTTTATACCATGGGAATACCTAATCGGAATCAACCCAAGTCTATCCTGCAGAAATAGAAGAAGACGTTTTAATTCTAAAGAGAGTTAGTTTTTTCCGAGATTGATCAATTACGGACCGCTCTACATCAGATACCTTAGCGGAGACACTGTTCCTTTACATAGAACCAAATTTTTAAGGAATGTGCATCGATACAGGTTACAGAGCTATACCATCGGTTACACAAATCTGGGGTCGAGAATTAATTATATGGACTATCCGGAACTTGCCCTATCACGTCAAGTGTATACTAGGAATCCAAAAAACGACAAAGGAGACGGGACGAAAGCACCGTGGACAAAAGAGAGGTGCAAGGAAATTACCGGAAAACTCGGAATCTTTTTACCATTCGGTTATATCAATTTGTCTAGCCAAATTGTATCGGCAGGATGCTATTTCAGCTTTATCCAAAGGTCTGAGCTTTTCACCGTCGTGTAATTTTAAGGTCTACCAGGACCTGCTGGACATAAACCGTTTGTCCGCCAAATCACAACTTAGTAATCATTTTTAAGTCCCTTGAATAGTGATTTATGTGGAAGTTGCAGGGATTATGATTAGTATTCAAACTTCTTCAGGATTACACTCAGCTAGGAGATGCTTATGAGGTTATTATACCTGAATTCCATGATTTAACAGGGATAGTTACAGTTAGTCAACTCAAAGTGAATCTATACATGATCAAGTAGATGATTTTTCAGGTGAATACAGATTTAGGTGTACGTAAACGAATATTTTTATCCCATTAGCTCAGATTACCTTACCTGATGGGTATTTTTCCAGGATAGGGTGGGAAGAAGCTATAACAATTTATAAAATCAGGAGTCGCTTTCTATCGGTTGTCTAGTGGTACTAATCTAAATTTCAGGAAACAATAAAGCACTACTGGCCCTTCAAGATTAATGAGGGATTAATCATTCGCCAGGCAGAAAAGGTGTGCGCTGGGCCTGTTAGACAGGGATCTCTTATGAACGAGAATTTTTGTCTATGTTGCAGGATTCTAGAAGTTATTTTAAGTTTACTAGGGATCCTACTAATGAGAGCAGAAAGGATTTGATAGCTGTATTAATACGGCACTTGTAACAAGGTGTTCTATATAGTAATCTTGCAACTAAATCAAGTTGAAAAAACCTCATTATGCCAATTCTACATGCTTGCCTAAAATTCACAAGGGGTCTTTTCCACCTGCTTTTCGGGCCATCGTCTCAGGTATTGGCTCTTTAAATGAGCCCTCTTGGGGAGGTGGGTGATTTGCAAATACAGCCTCCGTGTGTGTCAAAATTGCCTGGTTTTTTAATGAGATACCAAACAGCTTGTGTATACTCAGAGAGGATGTCTTGGCCGACAGGGGGGTCCTGGCTATCATGTGATTAGTGGGGTTATACCCATGCCATCCCACATGGCCAGGCCCTCTCGGTCTTACAAGATTTTTTTATGCAGTACAGTTCTTGTTCCAATGAAAAACAAGGTTTCAATCCTATTGGCAGTAGAGTATTTACGCTCTCACAATTTTTTTATGTTTAATAAACAGTTTTTTAGCAGGTAACAGGAGCTGCCCATGGGGGCCCGTTTTTCGCCATCTCTGGCCAAAACTTTATATGGCAGCCTGGGAGAGAGAGAGAAAAGTATCTCTTTAATATACGATCATCCTTTTGTAGATACGTATCAAATGGTACACAACGATACATAGACGACTTGGTCCTTATATGGACAGGTAGCCCTGACTTCGTCCAGTATTTTGTACAGTATTTATGACTATAATATGGGTTTGATCTTTACTCAACGGAACATAAATTGGGGAGACAATTATTATTTGGATGTTACTTTAACAGTTAGATCAAGACACAAAATACATAGTGAAACCTTTCACTAAGCCATGTACAGAAACACATTTTAAGAGCTGACTCTTGTCATCCCTCACATGTTGTAAATAGTTCCAGGAGGTGAGCTCATAAAGGATGAAACGAAATAGTACTACCCCTAGTGAATATAAATTACAGAAACAAATAGTCTGTCGAAGTTAACGGAGAGAGGATACTACATCAGACAAATTAAATCCATGCCACTAAGAGGGTAAATGAAATTGATAGGTCAAAACTATTTTTGAAAAACATAGGAATTCCAAAGATTTCATCTGATAATATTATCACTTTCACAACTAATTTAGCAAACAATTTAACAAAATCGTGAACATCTCATCAAAACACACTTACCTAATTCTGTTACGTTAATCCATTTATCAAGGATATTTTAAAAAAAAGTCAGATTTATTTCTCGCTAATGCCCGTTATAGAGTTCCCGTATCTCCCCAGTTTTTTCTCATCTATCACAACTCTTCCCACCCACCGGCTCAGCACTATAGGTTTTTATGGTTGTGGACATAAAAATCTGAACAATGTGCAACTATGTAGATAAAGCAACATCTTACATCATATAGCAACAAATAAAAAACTTTTCAGATTTAAAAACTATATTTAATTGCAACACCAAAATATGTTGTGTACCTTGTTCAGTTGTAAATCTTGCAAGGGTACAGTCTTGTTGGGTGTACTACGGGTCTTTGAAAATTCGCATCCGTAGGCATTGTATCGGACACTCATCAAAATCTGATCTGTTTAAATGCTCTGCTGTTTCAAAGCATTTTGCTGAAGCACATGGTGCGACTTACGCTCTTTCTCCGTAATAGGTATAGAAGAGAGTTATTGTTCGCCACGAGGAGTGAGACACAGTGAGATAGCTTTTAGCTGAGAGAGGCGTGGGGGTTTTCACCTTGAAACAAGAGTCCCGTTAGGTCTCATTCGAGCTGGACATACATATCACTATTAGGTTGTATGCAGGTTTTTCTTCCCTTTTTTTATTTATTTTTTTTTTTTTTTTCTTCTTTCTTTACATTAGCTTTTTATTTGCATTTGTTCTTTATCCTTGTATATATGTTTTATACTCTGTTTACTATGTTTAGAATTAGTACTTATTTAAATTTTTTGCACTTGTGAGTTTTGTAACCAGCAGGTCTATTTAAGCAATTGATTATGCATAAAGCTGTACCATGCATAGTAGGGTCATGTGACCCGAACACGCAGTCGGTCCAACCAACTGCAGGACTTAGCTTGCTCTGTGTGTATCTGCGTTTGGGTCGTTCCATATGGATGTTTTTTCTTGCATGCACCTTTATTATCTACTTTTCAATAAGAAGCAATTTGCTTTTAAGAAGATGCTTGCTGCCAGGCTCTGATTTGGAGAGAGTGCCAAGCTGGTTCATCCTTCGTTTGCCCTCCAGAAGATAATGCCATTCTTCCAAGGCCAGTTTGATGGCTGGCAACTCCCGATCCCCGATGGTGTAATTTTTTCTCCGCTGGGGAGAAGTCTTGGAGAACGAAGCCACAAGTGACATCTTGCCCTTAGCGTCCCTCTGGCGTGAGAATTGCGCCTGCACCGACCAGGAGGGTGTCCCACTTCCAGAAAGAATTGCTTCTCGGTTCAGGAAGGGTCAGACGAGGTGGAGGCGAATTGCTTCCCTTTGTTGAAACAAATGCCTTTTCGGCCTTGGCGGCCACTGCCTAGGGTTGGTGTTCTTCTTAGTAAGTGCTATAATAGGCACCACCAAAGTAGATTGAAATTGCGGAATGAAATTGCTGATACTAATTAGCGAAGCAGAAATGAGTATGGCATGTAGCTCACGGCCTAGGCCACTGCAAAAATGGGCCGAGAGCTTGCAGGATCCATCTGTAAACCCTCGGTCCGAGATGATGTAACCAAGGAACTGGGAGGGCTGGTCTGGTGAAAAAGACATTTCTCAATTTGGCATAGAGGTGGTTCGGCACGTAGTCTCTCCAGCACCCAGGTGGACATGGAAGCGATGAGTCTCCAAATTAGCCAAAACGAATACCAAAATGTCGTCCAGGTAGGACCCAAGACACAAGTATAGAGGAGATCCGAAAATATTCATTCACAAAATTTTTGGAAGAGTGCTGGGGGTTGCACAGACCGGAAACGGCAATGACGAGGTATCAAACGTGTCCATTCCCGTGGTTAAAAAGCTGACTTCCACTATCCCAATCTCTCTGTGCAGGATGAGGTTGTAGGCCTCGCAGGTCCAAACTTGGAGAAAATCTTTGCTCCACATAGCCGGTCAAACAGTTCTGGATCAACGGCAACCAGGATATCGTTCTTCACAGTGATTTTATTAAGTCCCGATAATCGATACGCAAGGCTGCAGGGAGCCATCTTTCTTTTCCACAAAGAAGATCCTGCCCCAGCGAGAGAAGGCTTGTGTATGAAACCTTGTGGAGGTTTTCCCAAATTTAGGTTGACATGGCTTGGAGTTTCGGCCACCGCAGAGATAGGGACCCTGCACTAGGAGGACTGGTTCCCGGCAGTAAGTCAATCAAGCAGTCATAGGGGCGATGAGGCGGGAGGATCTTGGCCTGCTTCTCGGAGAAGACATCCGCATAATCCCGGTATTCCGTGGGCAGACCTGGCAGAAACCTGGAGGATGGTTGGGAAGAAAAGGAGCGCATCGGGCGTGGTGCGACCAGACAAAGATTCCAGCAGTCAGGGCCCCAACGCTGAGGAAGATCGAGGCTGCAAATACGAAGGGGAATCTCTTTCCCTTTGTGCAAGACCCCACGTGGAGGCGACACTAGATTGGTCCTGTACCGAATGCATCACCAAGGAGCTCCCTGTGGATGGAGATATCAACCAACGGCTTCTACAGGCCAACCAAATGGAAGCTGATACCGGGGACAAACAGGGCAGGCATGGATGAAATTCCGGGCGGTGCCGGAATCAGGGAAAGCAGGAGCCTGGAATACAAGTTCCGAGTCAGTCTTGATATTCCACAGGCATAGTAAGGCATGGAGAGGTTGAGATCTCACCGAGGGATGCCTCTCCAACATGGCCTAGGTGCGGGCATTTCCCAGACGAAGCGGACAGCCTCTACAAAAGTAATCTGGGCTGGCGCAGGCCAGGCACAGATTTTCAGCATGCCATCGGGACAACTCCTGCTCAGATATGTGGGCCTGATCCACCTGCATGGGCTCTTCTCCAGACGATAGAAGAAGCGGCAGTGAAGGCCTCTGAACCCCGGGGCCAGAAGTGGCAAACGGCGGGATCGCACCAGGTCACATTCTTGGTGAAGCTCCTCTTGTCTCTCGGCGAAGGCAGTCTATGCGGGTGGCCAGGTGGATTAATTCACTAAAGGAAGACGGAAGATCTCTTTAACCCTGCTGGAAAGGCCTTTCTTAAAGGTGGCGCACAGGGAGGCGTCATTCCAGGATAGCTCTGACGCCAGGGTGCAATATTGTACCGCATAGTCTCCGACCGATGATTCACCCTGGTGCAGGTTCAAAAGTGCCGTCTCCGCAGAAGATGCCCGCGCTGGCTCCTCGAAGACACTGTGGCCTTCTGAGAGGAAGGCCTGCAGGTCCGCAGTCACCAGATCGCTCCTGTCTCATAGGGGTGCAGCCCAAGACAGCAAACTGACCACGAATGTCACCTTCGAATGCTCAGTGGGGAACTGGGCCGCCATTAACTCAATGTGCATAGAGCACTGAGTAATGAAATCCCGACACAGCTTAGGATCTCCCTCGAACTTGGATGGCAACGGTAGTCGGATCTTGGGAACCCCTGTTGCTGACGGAACAGCTGACGGAGGCGTAGGCACAGGTGGCGATGGCTGCTGCTGCTGATTAGCCAAGAACTGCTGGAACATAGAGGTCAACTGGTTCGTTTGCTGAGCTTGTTGCGCAATCTGCTGCGACTGCTGGGCAACGATAGATCCGCATCGCTGGGCAGGGGTAACTCGACGGGATCCATGGCCGGATCTTAAGGTCACGGACGCGGTAGTGGATCCACTGGACCACCGCAAGTGGTGGTGTAAGCCTCGCCAGGGAGCGGAGTCTAAGTAGGTCCCGGTTTTCACCAGACCCCCGGAGCAAAGCGGGATGGACCTGCTGCGGCTGGAGTCTACCAGGTCGCTACCCCTGACGTGACTTGCTTGCGGTGGCAGCCGAGGTGTAGCGTGGTACAAAATAATAAGACAGGCTCGTAGTCGGAGACAAGCGATAAGGTCAGGACAGGCAGCAAAGGTTCGTGGTCGTAGGACATAGGCGAGAAGGTTCGGTAAACGGAATATAGACAAGACTAGAATAAACGCTTTCTCAGTAGGCAACAGGGCACTAAAGATCCAGCGGGAAGTGGGCGGAAGCACCCAGGTAATATAGAGGCAGCAACCGGCATTTAGCCAATTACTGGGCAACAGGAGGATGTGGACAGGCAGGAGCGCGGCCGGGTGAGTAACACGGCACTCACTCCAGATGCCGGGGCACATGCAGGGCTGCGTAGGTAGCCATTCACAACAGGCTTGACCCCAACACCAGCAAAAATGACCTTTTGGACACTCAGAATAAAATAAGCAAGAAGAAATTAGTATTTGGACTAAGATTTTTTTCAATAAGACCTTTACTATTGGTGTCTTTTACAGTGGCCTGATACCAAAACCAGCAAAAATGACCTTTTGGACACTCAGAATAAAATTTGCACGAAGAAATGAGTATTTGGAATAAGGTTTTTTTCAATAGGACCATTGATTTTTTTTCAATGTGGAATGTGTATTTCACATTGTGAAGAAGACGTGCTACAGTGTACTAGGCGGTGATATCAGCAACCGGGGCAACAAGATTGTCAGATATCCACGCTTGATTCATTTTGATAAATAAACCGATCCAAATTCTCAGGGGAAAGATGGATACGTTTGTCAGTTATCACCCCGCCAGCTGTGCTCAAGGTGCGTTCCGAGATAATGCTGGCTGCTCGTCAGGATAAAACATCTATGGTGTGCTGAACAAGCTCTGGCCTTTCATCCAGTTTGGAAACCCTAAAGTCTATTGGGTCCAGAGCTATTCCAAATACAATTTTGTTAATCCGCAGGTAGTCATGGACCATGGTCTTAAGGCGTCTCGGTGTGTCTTATGGTAGCCTTGCTTAAAATACGTTGGTGAGCTGGTAAATAATGATTGCCACATGTCACCCAGTAGGCATCTCCCACTCTGCCTGCTGCTACTGCTACTTGCCATTCTACTGCTGGCACGTTGTTGACGTTGTTCCACCATGACATTAGAATGTGAAGAAGACACAAGAGATGTCTCGAGTTGGTCTATGAGCAATATCTCAAAGTCTTGCATTCTACTGTCAATTTGTGTGGGTGGAAGGAATTTGTTGACTTTTGATTTGTAACTTGGATCAAGGAGGGTGGCCACCCAATAACTGCTCCTCATTTTGATTGCCTTGATGCATGGATCATGTTGCAGATAATGTAGCATCCAAGCACTCATGTGTGAGATGCTGCCAGGATTTCCCAAACCTCGGGGTCGAGAGGAACTAAACAGATCTTCCTCCTCCTCCTGAAATCTGTGCCACTGAAGGGAAATTGGTACTGTCGGTGTTCAGCCCTGGCTCATCATCCTCCTCCACTTCCTCATCCTGAGCGTCACCACAGCCCTGGCTAGCATCATGCGCTGTTCCCTGAAGCACTGCCTAAAGAAGACCTATACATTTGTGAAACAGTCAGCCCTTCTACATCCTCTAGCAACTAAGGCTCTGTGTCTGCATCTGTGTCCGCCTCCTCCTCCATCACTGCTGGGAACTGCTGCCACAGAGTGTCTAACACTTGTTCCAGTAAAAATATCACCACAATGGTCATGCTGACAATGGCATTGTCCTGACTGACCATTTTGGTGGCATCTCCAAAACTGGCAAGGATGGTGCAGAGATCTTTCACCTGCCTCCACTCTCTATAGCCCAACACCCTGAGGTCCGAGCATGTGAAGGGTGGAATTCCAGCATGTTGCCACGTCAACAATGAAACGGTTGACGGAGAGGCCCTGATGAAGCTGCAACGCTGCCAGTCATGCCGAAGCAGGGTGCGAGCGCCGAAAGTGTTATCTAAGACCTCGAGCCTTCCTCAGCAGACAGTCAAGACCCAAGTAGCGCTTGAGAAATTTCTGCACAACCAGGTTCATGACGTGTTCCAGGCAAGGAATGTGCATAAGTCTACCAATCCTGAGGGCAGCGAGGAGATTTCTCCCGTTGTCGCACACCACCTTGCCTGGCGCTAGGTTCTTAGCACCCAACCACTGGTCGGTCTCGCAGAGCCGTCCACAGCTCTTGACCTGTGTGTTGACGGTCTCCAAGACACCTTCATTTCAGAACGGCTTGGTTTCTCTTGGCATGTGATGCTACCCGTGGAGGTTGGGGATCTGGAACCTGCACCATCCCAGCAGTGTGGAAGAGTGTCTGCCGAGCCCGAGACCCACCATCATCACCAGAGACACTCATCCACATAACTCACCCAGTGAGCAGTCAGTGAGATGTAACGCCCTTGACCATGCTTACTAGTCCATGTGTCTGTAGTGAGATAGACTTTGGTGGACACAAAAGCAGTCAACCCGCTGGAGATTTTTTCTATCCCGTGACTGGCCAGGGCAGGGACAGCTTTTCTGGCAAAGAAATGCCTGTTTGGCATTTGGTATTAGGGGCATGCCAGGGCCATGACATGGTGGAACCCATCTGTGTCCACCAGGTGAAAAGGCCACATTTCAATGGCCAAAAGCCTGACAATGCCGACATTCAGGCTTTTGGCTTTGGGATGGTTGGGGTGAAAGCATTTCTTATGCTCCCACACCTGGAACACAGAAGGCTGGCTGCCAGACTGGCCCCTATATAGTATGCAGGTCAAACTGGTGGAAGAAGAAGGGAGTCTTATTGAAGAACCCTGACACTAAATCAACAATGTTCTTGAATGCCTATACTTTGCAACTGGCAACTAGAATTAGAAACATAATTATTTCTATGGAAAATCTATGAAATGTGGTCTCATGAAAGGACCCTGACACAAAATCAACAGTGTTCTGGGCAATCTGGAGTGATCGCTTGGCTCTACTCTGGCTCGTTCCTCGTGGCTTTGCTACTATCTACATTTAATCCTATACAGGACTTTAAGGACTGAGATAAGTGTGCCTTGATTACTGCTATATCTGCTATTAATGTCTAAATATATCAAATGTGAATAATATATTAAATTTGAAGAAAAAAGCATTACCTGTTTGGGACTTGCAGTAACTCACACGGCATCTGTTTGCATTTGGAGTCTTATGGATGAACCCTGACACAAAATCAACAGTGTTCCTGAATCCTTATACTTTGCTACTGGCAACTAGAATTAAAAATAGATTTTTTTCTAGGGAATATCTGTGAAATATGGTCTTATATAAGAACCCTGACAGAAAATCAACAGTGTTCTTGAATCCTTATACTTTGAAACATGCAACTAGGATTAGAAACATAATTTTTTTCTATGGAATATCTGTGAAATTTGGTCTTATGGAAGAACCCTGACACCAAATCAACAGTTTTCTTGAATGCCTATACTTTGCAACTGGCAACTAGAATTAGAAACATAATTATTTCCATGGAATATCTATGAAATGTGGTCTCATGGAAGAACCCTGACACAAAATCAACAGTATTCTTGAATCCTTACACTTGCAACAACCAACTAGGATTAGACACAGAATTTTTTCTTTGAGATATCTGTGAATTGTGGTCTTATGGAGGAACCCTGACACAAAATCAACATTGTTCTTTAATCCTTATACTTTGCAACGGGCAATTAGGATTAGAAACATATTTTTTTTCTATGGAATATCTGCAAAATGTGGTCTTTATGGAAGAACTCTGACACAAAATCAACAGTGTTCTTGAATCCTTATACTTTGAAACATGCAACTAGGATTAGAAACATTTTTTTTTCCTATGGAATATCTGTGAAATGTGGCCTTAGGGAAGACCCTGACACAAAATCAACATTGTTCCTGAATCCTTATACTTTGCAACTGACAACTAGAATTAGAAATTGATTTTTTTCTAGGGAATATCTATGAAATATGGTCTTATATAAGAACCCTGACACAAAATTAATAGTGTTCTTGAATGCTTATACTTTGCAACTGGCAACTAGGAATAGAAACAGAATTTTTCTATGGAATATCTGTGAAATGTGGTCTTATGAAAGAACCCTGACACCAAATCAACAGTGTTCTTGAATGCCTATACTTTGCAACTGGCAACTAGAATTAGAAACATAATTTTTTCTATGGAATATATATGAAATGTTGTCTTATGGAAGAACCCTGACACAAAATCAACAGTATTCTTGAATCCTTACACTTGCAACAACCAATTAGGATAAGAAACATATTTTTTTCTATGGAATATCTGCAAAATGTGGTCTTTATGGAAGAACTCTGACACAAAATCAACAGTGTTCTTGAATCCTTATACTTTGAAACATGCAACTAGGATTAGAAACAAATTTTTTTCTATGCAATATCTGTGAAATGTGGTCTTATGGAAGAACCCTGACACCAAATTAACAGTGTTCTTGAATGCATATACTTTGCAACTGGCAACTAGAATTAGAAACATATTTTTTTCTTTGGAATATCTGTGAGTTGTGGTCTTATGGAAGAACCCTGACACAAAATTAATAGTGTTCTTGAATGCTTATACTTTGCAACTGGCAACTTGGAATAGAAACAGAATTTGTCTATGTAATATCTGTGAAATTTGGTCTTATGGAGGAACCCTGACACTAAATCAACATTGTTCTTGAATCCCCATACCTTGCAACAACCAACTAGGCTTAGAAATATTATTTTTTCTATGGAATATCTGTGAAATATGGTCTTAAGGAAGAACCCTGACACAAAACCAACAGTGTTCTGGAATCCTTATACTTTACAACATGCAACTAGGATTAAAAACATAAGTTTTTTCTATGGAATATCTATGAAGTATGGTCTTATGGAAGAACCCTGACACCAAATCAACAGTGTTCTTAAATGCCTATACTTTGCAACTGGCAAATAGGATTATAAACAAAAATGTTTCTATGGAATATCTGTGAAATGGGGTCTTATGGAAGAACGGTGTCTTGTACACTGTCTGTCCCCCCAAAACTGCAGCAAGGAAATTTTGGGCACGGAATGATATTTTCTGCAAGAAACCAGTATACCACAGCGATTTCTTTTTAGAGCAGATTTCCTAACAGTGTCCTGTACACTGGCTGTCGCCACAAAACTGCAGCAGGGACATTTTTGGCACGGAATGAAATATTCTGCAAGAAACCAATATATCACAGCGTTTTCTTGTGAGAGATTTCCTAACAGTGTCTTGTGCACAATCTGTTCCCCCAAAACTGCAGCAAGGAACTTTTGGGTAAAGCAAAGATGCAGTATGCAGCAATATCAAAATCCCTAACTACTACTGTCTAGGATTCCCTAATCTTGCTGTACCCCAACCCTAACTAATCTATCTAGCAGCTTTTCCTTTTTGTAATCGCTGGGAAATGGTGTGTCTGCCTGCTTTGAAACAAGCACAGCAAAGAGAGCAATGTGTTCAGTTCACAGTCTTTAATCGTAATGGCATTCACCAGAAAATACAGTGACATACATAAAATAGGGTTGTGTGATTTTAGCAGCCAATGAGATTCTCTATTAGAGATGGGCGAATTTCTCAAAAATTTAATTTGCCGACTTTGCCGAATTTCCTGACAAAATTATTTTCGTCCCGAATTAATTTGGGACGAACCGCATTTAAAAAAACAGCTATTTCCTGGCTGCATAGAGCCCTGTAGGCGTGCTGTAGAACATTGTGCCAGCTTAAATATGCAGAGGGAGCTTGGTTTTGTCTCTATCCACTGCTGTGTTTTTTTATGACACGCACATGACTGCCGCCGCTCTTAGAATCGCTTCACTCTAAAATTCCCTGGGCACTTACGGGGGCAAAACTGACCAAAAAACGGAAGCGGGAATGCAGCCTTTTAAAGTCATGGCAGCGTCAGCTGGAAAAAAACAAGCTGAGGGCTAAGATCCTACAATAGCATCAAAGAACACAGTAGTAGGTTATTGGAGCCGGCACAGGTCTCAGCACAGCAAAGGGACGTCACAGCATGGGTCATTCCATGAGGCCAGAGCTTTAAACCGTCACAGAATATGACAGAACCTGTTCTGTTAAATGCTGATACATGTAGAGGCCCCCCCGAAAGAGTGGAGAGGGTGTCGGCAGTAATTTTGCGTTGACGTCTCTCTGACCATTTTACCTTTCCTTTAATCTGTCAGTGTCCACTTTCGGTCAATAATCCATCAGTATTGCTAAGGCCAAAAAAAAACAGGACTTGATCCAAAACAGAGATAACCAGTAAATGTGATATTTGCATGTCTTCTGTGTTCTGTATCCACTCATGCTTTTGGCTAGACAATCCTGATCCTTCCCATTCCTTCTGACAGGTGAAAGAAGGGAAAAACTAAACATAGTGGCAACATCATAGAGTGGTGAGGGTGGAAACAGCATTAGGAAACCACAGGGTGTTCCAGTGAGACAGCGGTCACTTGGCAGCAGCATGAGTAGGCCACAGAGTGGCACAATGACACAGTGTGGAGGTGACGGCATCAACAGCAGCAGCAGCATGAGGTCAGAGAGTGGCACAATGACAAATTCTGGAGGTGGCAAAAAACAGGAGTAGGCCACAGAGTGGCACAATGACAGAGTGTGGAGGTGACAGCAGCAGGAACAGCATGAGGTCAGAGAGTGGAACAATGACAAATTCTGGAGGTGGCACCAACAGGAGTAGGCCAAAGAGTGGCACAATGACAGAGTGTGGAGGTGACAGCAGCAACAGCAGCAGCATGAGGTCACTCAGTGGCACAATGACACAGTGTGGAGGTGAAGACAGCAGCATCAGCATCAGCAGCATGAGGTCAGAGAGTGGCACAATGACACAGTGTGAAGATGATGTCATCAACAGCAGCAGCATGAGGTCAGAGAGTGGCACAATGACAAATGATGGAGGTGGCATAAACAGGAGTAGGCCACAAAGTGGCACAGAGTGTGGCAGAGTGTGGTGGTGACGGCAGCAGCAACAGCAGCAGCATGAGGTCAGACAGTGGCACACTGACAGAGTGTGTAGGTCACGGCAGCAGCAGCAGCATGAGGTCATAGAATAGCACAATGACACAGTGTGGAGGTGACTGCAGCAGCAACATCAGCAGCAGCATGAGGTCATAGAGTGGAACAATGACAGAGTGTGGAGGTGGGTGGCAATACCAGTCCCTGGTAAAGATGGTGGTAGGCAGATGGAGAAACTGGCAGCAGATGTGTGGCATCAGGCGGGTGGCAACATCAGAATAGTGGCTGAGGCATGTAGTTTGAATCCAGACTAATTTCTCAAAGTTTTGGTGAGGTGTCATGGCTGATGTAATGGTGTGTGGAAATCCCAGCCGATCCACGCCTGATTCATCTTGACAAAGGTCAGTCTTTCCACATTTCTGGTGGACAAGCAAGTTCTCCTTGGGGTAACGATGGCCCCCGCCACACTGAACACCCACTCTGATGCCACACTACTGGCTGTACAGGACAGCTTCTCCACTGCAGACTCAGCAAGTTGCGGCCACACATCAAGTTTGGCTGCCAAGTAGTCCAGCGGATCTTCTAACTGGGGTGGCATAGTGCTGTCCAAGTAGGCCACCACCTGTTGGTTCAGGGTCTGTTCCAGGTCCTGCTGCTGCTTCTGGTGAGTGCCCTCCTCACTAGGCGGGTGAAGGAAGCTGCTCATCAGCGATTCCAGTCTTAGGTTGCTGCTGATGGAGCTGGTACTGCTCCTACCCCCCCACCTTCCCACATCAGCCGTGGCAGTGGTACGTGAGAGCTGAGGAACCCCCTGGTCAGAGCTGTCAGAGGCTGTCACTAGCCAGGCAAATCAGCATGCTGAGAGCCATGTGCACAAGTGATTCTGAGGGACTCTCTGCCTCCATCTCCACTGTATAATGCCACGGTGCTTGTGGATCATCTGCCTCATCTTCCTCATCTCCATCTACCTCCTCCAGCTGCTCCTGCTCCTCCTCTCCTGCCACCTGGGTAGAAAAACCACTCATTTCACCAGACAATGCTTGTGCTCCAATGTCCTCCTCCTCCTCCAGTGCAGTCCCCATCGGACTCATGTGGCCGCGAGATGTAGTCGCCACATCTCCAGTCCCCTACCCAGACATATTTTTCAGCTTCTGTTCCAGGACATGAAGCAGTGGAATGACGTTATTCATCCTGTAGTCCTGGCGACTGACAAATAACGTCACCTCCTCAAACGGCCTCAGCAAACGGCAGGTGTCACGCATGAGCTGCCACTGGCTGACATCAAAGTTACACAGGGGAGTACTCCTGTCCACCTGGATCATCAAAAAATCGTTAATGGCCTTTCTTTGTTCATACAGTCGGTCCAACATGTGCAGGCTGGAATTCCAACAGGTGGAAATATCGCATATCAGCGTGTGTTGGGGGAGGTCGTTCTGCCGCTGCAACTTGAGGAGGGTTTGCCTGGTTTTGTAGGAATGGATGAATTGCATGCACAGTTTCCTGGCCATTTTCAGAATGTTCTGAAGATCGGTGGAAGACTTCAGGAACCTTTTCACAACCAGATTGAACACATGCGCCATGTAGGGCGCATGGACCATCCCTCCTCGGTGCAGCGCAGACACCATAGTCCTCCCAGTGTCCGACACCATGGTTCCGATTTGCAGTTGGTGCGGAGAAAGCCACACATCGATTTCTTGCTGCATGACGTCGTTCGCCGAGGCAAGCCAGGTGTAGAACTGCGTGACTCCGCTGTGCCCTACACATGTGGTATAATGGAGCAGTACTTGTGGCGGCTGTGATGGTTGTGGTAGTGGAGGAGGAGGCGGACATTAGCGCAGACGCAGCAGTTTGACAACATGGAGGAGAAAACGCCGTCTCCTGTCCAAGTTGTTGGTGTGGCTGGGCAGGAAACACATTCACCCAGTGGGCCGTAAAGGACATGTACTGTCCCTGACCATAGTTACAGCTCCACAAGTCCGTGCTGCCGTGCACCTTGGAACAAACCGATAAGCTCAAGGACTGGCCCACCTTCTGTTCTACATATTTTTGAAGGGCTGCTACTGCCTTTTTGGAAAAGAAATTACGTATTTTAACTCTCCATCTCGGATCGGCACAAGCCATTAGTTCTCTGAATGTTGCTGAGTAAACCATTTTGAATGGGTGGGACTGAAGTACCAACAACTTGGACAGGAGCATGGTCAGCTTCTGAACCTTAGGATGATTGGACACATACTGTTTTCTCTTTGCAATCGCCTCGCTGAACGACTGCTGGCGCCATGAGTAGCGAGGAGCAGGAGCATCTGGACCGGGAGATGATGGCAAAGATAAACAGCTCCCTTCTGCAGAGGTGGTGGAGCCTTGACTGGCTGCAATGGCATGCGTGCCACTGGGCTCTGCTGCTGCTGTTGCAGCGGCGGCAGGATGGACCACCACATCTGAGCCACATTTCTCCCAGGCTAGCGGATGGTGACGCTGAATGTGTTGACGCAGGACCGTGGTGCCAATGTTAGCTCCCTTGCCATGCTTCACTTTCTGCCCACAGATTCTACATATACCCATGTTCGGCTCCTCTGCTGTCTTAGCAAAAAACTGCCACACCGCTAAGTAGGTGATTTTACCGCCAACGCTCCACACTGAGTGACTACTACAGCCGCTGCCTCGATGAGCCCCTGTGCCGCTACTTTCTTGGATCTGCGAAGAGGGTCATCTTCCCCGTGGCCATTTGGCTCCCGACCTCGCACTGCTGCTACCCTGCTGACTCACTCTCACACTACCCACTTGCTGGCTGTGCCGCTGCCTGACGCGCAAGCTGACGCCCTCTCCTCCTGACGATGATGAAGCTCTTGCTTCACCCGGCTCCCAAGTGCGGTCGGCTACATCATCATCGATTATTGTTGGATCTTCACTGCTGTCCTCCTCAATGGTCTTGATATACAGAGGCTGACCCCTCACAATATGACCTCCCATGCAACTCTCCACATCCATACATTGCCGCCTTCTGCAAGAAGCAGGGGAAGTTGGCCCCACCTTAGCTGCCAAGTAGCTGCTGACTGTCCTCAAATTGTTCATCCTCGCTGTATAGTGGTCCTGAGCCCAGACCACATAATAGATCTCTGGCTAAGGGAACTGGACGGGACAGAGGCGGGTTGAGGACAGGTGAGAGCTGCTGACCCACTCCCGGGCCATGCCAACTAAAGGTTGTGTCTGACGTTCCCACCAACTCTTGGCTGGGGTTTTCAGAAGTCATCTGGGAGGAAGTGGATGACCTAGTCAACCAATCAAGAACCCTTGGGTTGCTGGTCAACACACGGCCGCTAAATGACACCGGCAGTTCTGGCCTCACCGAGTGACCCCTGTTGCGTCGTCCCCTTAATGTGCTGCGACCTGTGCCTGCTCCAGGAATTTTTGTGCCACTGCCACTCGCATGTGAAGAGCCTGCCACCTCTCTGTCTGACATACGTTTGTTAAAAATTTATAGACTCTGTTTAATGAAGATATCTGTATATGATAAATACACACCTTGTATTTGACTCCAAATGAACCCACTAACAGGCTTGGGTAATCGTTGGATATAAATTATGCTACAGAAATCACCAGGAAAAAATTAACTTGTATGTGGCGTGTAAAAACGCTGTGTACTTTACTGAATATAAAAGCACAAACAGGCTTAAATAACCCTTGGATATAAATTGCACTATAGAAATCACCAGGAAAAAATTAACTCGCATGTGGCGTGTAAAAACGCTGTGAATTTTACTGAATATGAAAGCAAAAACAGGCTTAAATAACCCTTGAATATAAATAATGCTACAGAAATCACCAGGAAAAAATTAAAGGGGTTTTAAAATTTCATTAAATGGTCTTCAGAATAAGAGGACAGTGAAAACAAGCAACTTTGCAATTGGATGTCATTAGCAAAGCTGTCTTGTATTCACAGTATTCCTTATCTTGTGTTTTTGTTTACACTGATATCCAGTCCTGGTCGAATCCCTCCGGACCCCTTCTCCTTGCATTTCACTAGCTGAGAGCTCATTTACATTCTGTACAGCCCCCCGGTAGAATTCACGGAGCTGTGTCTCTCACTCAGAGTAAGGTACCGTCACATTTTCACTTTATACAGGCAGAAGAAACAGAATTACACTGAAGGGCTTACACAATAAGGAAATAGCACAATTTGTGTCGATCCCTGCCTGACTCAGAGTTAGGGGCCGTAGCATTTTCTCTCTCCACACCCAGCAGAAACAGACTGCAACAGATTCTACAATGAGAAAACATAACTTGTGTCCCGGTGCCTAACTCTCCTGCATAGAAGAGAGATCTGTGCCATTCATAGAGCATCTCCAGCTGTGAGAGGAGAAGAGTTCAGTTGCTCAGTCTAGATTGAATGCAGTCTGTGGTATGTATACAGCTCTTACAAAATAAGACTGCATAGGGAAATACACAGTGACATGTGGACTCAGAGAGGGGAGAGGGAGGGGGGGAGTCTCAGGAGCCAGCATGCACAGTGAAGGGGGGGATGATGTCACCCAGCTGGGAGGGGAAGAAACGCCCCTGCATTTCCAGAGTTGAGAAGCTGAGAGCAGTGTGAATCAGCAGAACTAAGGAAGCGATACATGGTGTGTAAAAATGCCATGTATTTTACTGAATATGAAAGCACGAACAGGCTTAAGTAACCCTTGGATATAAATTATGCTACAGAAATCACCAGGAAGAAATTAACTTGTATGTGGGGTGTAAAAATGCCATGTATTTTACTGAATATGAAAGCACAATCAGGCTTAGATAACCCTTGGATATTCAGTGTGCTCCAGAACTGACTAGTTGGCATTCAAATTTATATGGGGCAGAATTAGACCCACCCTGGACTTGAATTACAATATCCCACAAACTAAATCAATATGATAACGGAAGAGGAGCAGTCTCTGATAAAAGCAGTGACCCTCCCCTCCCCAAAATCGCTGTTAAAATTTTTTTCTTTTGTGTGAGATCTCTGCAGCAGCAGCTGCAGCACAACGAGAGCAGTGTGAGCAGCCAGCATGGCGTCCGGACTTACATAGTGCTGTGACGTCACAGAATCCCGCCGGTCTCTGATTGGCTTAATCTCTGCACGTCTTTTAGGGTCTTCCTTTCTTCCTCCCAGAGTTCTTTGCCCCATGTAACGCCATGTGCTTGGGGCAATTTTAGCAATTAAAAACACGCTTCGTTTCCGCGAATCACCCCAAACTTCTATTTCGTGCAGAACCGAAGTTTTCCTGAAATTCTAAACGAAGTCCACTTCGTTAGAATCAATTCGCCCATCTCTATTCTCGATTAAATCACTCAACATTACTGATCACGTCTAGAATAGATAGCAATGTATTGGTGTATTGCTATGTATTATACTGTACAGTACCTATAACAGGCAGTCTAAAGACTGCCTTAACATGATAGACCTAGAGCACACTTTTTGGCTTCTGGTCTTTATGACAACCATGAGCAACCCAGGATCATGTTGCAGGGGTGCCCGTGGGTGACAGAGGGAGCTCCCATATTTTGTTAACCACCAAGTCGCTGAGGGTGCTAGTAACTATAGCATTATGGTGGAAAAGTGGTCAGGATCAGAGGCAGCTCCATTCCTGGCCATTGGAGTGGGAGGATGGCTGTACATTGCTGTCAACTTCCCATGTGGATGATGCGAGCACAGTCTTGGAACATTCCCCATCTAAGGGCCATACATGTATGGCACCTAGGAGACTCACCAACTCTTCTGGGGGACCAATCCTTTTATAGGTTAACATCCTTTTAGGGCTCAGTATTTATAAACACTGTTTAAACACTGTATATTTTCTTTATGTGTATTCTACTCTAATTTCTTCTATCATTGATGATCTTTTCATCAAAGAAGAAACACATTGGAGTGAGGGATATATTCACATTACCTTTGCATATGAGTAGTACACTTTTTGCACTTTCATTATGCAAAGTACCATTTTTCATAAACATTTTCTATTGATTAGCTTGTGATACTACAGCATATTTGTGGAGTAGTATTTTTTCTACAAGCAATATAATACAGGACAGTTTTGCCTCATTGATTGTTCTAGTGCCAGTTTAGCACTACCCTAAAAGGCAATCAGAGTTTGTTTCAGGGACAGGGCATAAAAGAGGGTTGGCATTTTGGGGGTAAGTGCATTTTTTAGGAAGGGTTGTCCATGTTTAGGGTCTTATAGGGAAATTCTCTTCCCTGTTAATGACTATCAATAAATGTTATATTTTATTATGACATGGGGCTCACTATACTTTGTGACTTCTGTTTTGTTGTGCTAACCATTGTCTTCATCATATGGTTTTCTAATCCATGATACAGAAAAATTGGATCTGTGGTACTGTAGTTTTGACATAACTTAGTATGTTTTGGATCATTGTTTTGAACCCCTGATCAACTAGGCATACACCAGAAGGTGTTACTTGGCACATCAAAAAACTTTGGTAGCCCTTTTTGTTCAATGTGCAAGTTGGCAACTCTAGATCCATCAAAAGAGTGACAGACTATCTAGCTTCCTCTTCCATATTTGACAGTTACTGTTGCACACTAAGGAACCATCCTTTCACCTACTCAACAATGTACAAAAACCATGTGTGATGTCAAATTTTGATTAATCAGTCAATAAAGCCTTCTTCCTCTCTTTAGTAGTCTGATGGAGGTGCTGCTTGGCCCAGGAATTACTTTTTTCTTACTGAAACTCCATCTGTCAAATAGAAGTCTTCTCTTCACAGTTAAAATGGAAACTTGTGTATTTTTTGCTGCATTAAACTGTACATGCACTCAACTTCTTTGGTCAACCATGGTAATGCCTGTTCTGAGTGGAACCTGTTTTATGAAGTCTCTGTATGGTCTTGGCCACAATGTTGCAACTTAGTTTCAGTGTGTTGGCAATCTTCTTATAGCCTATGCCATCTGTAGAGCAACAATTCTTTTTCTCAGATCCGTAGAGAGTTCTTTGCCATGAGGTGCCATGTTAAACTTCCAGTGACCTGTATGAGAGAGTGTGAGCGTGTTAACACCAAATTCAACACACCTGATCCCCATTCACATATGAGACCTTGTAACACTAACGAGTTACATGACAGCATGCAGCAGGGATGTAGCTAGAGAAGCTTGGGCTCCATGACAAACTTTTGGACACCCCTCCTCCCGACCACATACATTTACTGGGACCTCTTAATAATAGTCACGTAGTTACTAGATAATACGAGGAGCAAATGCGTGACCATATATATCACACCATCATACTGCTACCAAACAAATCCCACTATAACAATACCAACATTACCAAATATTACCAATAATGCTTCTACATATGGACTTGATTATACTTTCAGAACATGACCACAAATTACCACCACATAATGAGTGAATAATACGCCTATATTATTACTATAAAGATTAGTATACAACGACCAATATTACAATCATATAGGGACCATATAGTTGTCGTTACCAGTTGTACACAGACTCTACAGACTGTATATTACCTCCATACAGTGACCATATAGTGGTAGATAGCAGGTGTACACAGGCTTGGACTGTGTATTACTTCCATACAGTGCCCATATAGTTGTACATAACATTCTAGTTAGACTCTGCAAACTGTTTATTACCTCCATACAGTGATCATATAGTGGTAGATAGCAGTGTGAACAAGCTATGCAGAATGTATATTACCTCAAAACGATGACCATATACTGGTAGATACCAGTGTACATAGACTCTGCAGACATATAAGTGATTACAGTGCAGTGACATCTTGTGACTCACAGGTGAAGTTTCTCTGATAAGTTGTTCACTTTCCCTTTTTTCTACATTTGGGTCTAGACTGCAATGATGACGTCTCTCAGCCACCACTAACCGAGATTGAACAATATATTAGAATATTCACTTTTCCAACACCTCCCTCACTGTAACCCACCTCTGTACAAACATCACATGGGTGGGAAAGCAGGTACAGGCCATAGCTTAGTGGCAAAGTCTCCTAGAGGGGTAGGAAGGAACAGAAGACTAACCCCCTGGAGACTGTGCTACAGCTATGTCCTTTACCCCTTCAGATTCATATTACCAGGTAGGTAGACCCTCCATTAGATAGGTTGGTGGGCCCTAGGTAGATAGGTTGGTAGGCTCCACGCAGTACATAGGCCCCAGGTAGGTAAGCAGAACATAGGCCCCAGGTAGGTAGGTAGGCAGTAGTTAATCCACAAGTAGGTAGATAGTTCCAAGTTCGGTAGGCTACAGGTAGCTAGGTAGGCAGTAATTAGGCCACAGTAAGGTAGATAGGACCCAGTTAGGTAGGCCATAGTTAGGTAGGTAGATTGGCCCTAGGTAGGCAGCAGTTAGGCCCCTTATACCCCAGGTAGATATGTGAGCTATAGGTAGTACCCAGGTAGCTAAGTAGGCTGTTGTTAGGTCCTAGGTAGGTAGGGAGGCAGTAGGTGGGCCACAAGTAGGCTGTAGGTGGGTACCATGTAGGTAGGTAGGTAGGCTGTATGTGGAGCCCAGGTAGTTAGGTAGGAAGGCTCCACATAGGTAGGTTGGTAGGTTGCATGTAGGTGGTCCCTAGGAAGGTAGGCTATAGCTGGACCCTACATAGGTTAGTAGGGTGTAGGTGGGCCTCACATAGGTAGGTAGACTGTAGGTGGGCCACAGGTAGCTCAGTAGGTAGGCCATAGGAAGGCCCCATACATGTAGGTAGGTAGGTATTAAGTAGGCTCCAAGTAGGTAGGTAGGCTATAGGTGGGCCACACATATGTAGGTATGTAGATAGGTCAGATCCCATTTGTACAAAAAAAAAGAAAGAAATAATAAACTCATCTCTCTCCACGATCCCCAGACCCGACAAGCAACAGGCCAGCTTCTGAGCCTGGCTTCTTCTTGTAAGGGACCAAAACTCCACAGTATGTATGGTTGGCCTTTAAAATTTTAATTTTTTACACTCATTGCAATGTTTCAAATCTATATATTGCATAGCCATTTTAAAAGATGGAAATACATGTCCATCTTTTTTAGCAAAATCATTTCAACCAGTTCCTGACCGTTTACCCCTCCCCAATAATCTGATCATTTAACCCCCTTCCTAACCAAGCATATATTTTTAGCACATGCAAGTTTAAACACTGTAATGCTGTCTCGTACTTGGTTGTTCTACTAATAATTTCGCCTTTTTACCCCAATACACAACGCTTTATTTTTTATACATTTTTAACATTAGAACAATATGAGGGTAAAAAAAAATTTAAAAAAGTCTTTTTCATATTTATTTATTTATTTTCAAAGCAAAAGTGATGCTAAAATAAGTTTTTAAAATTTTTGGAAATTTTTTCTAATTTTTCCCATCAGGGAGGTTTTTTTGTAGGTGATAAAAAGTTTGAAGTTTTCAGGGTAGAGCTGAAGTTTAGACTGTCAGTAATTTTTTTTTTTCATTATTTCTATTTTATTTTACTTATTGTGCCCACACAAGGTTAGGACATTTTTAAATATGTTTTTTCTTGAATCGGGGCCTGATACACCAGGCCCAGTTACAAGGGAAATACCGGGGAAATGAGCGCTTTGAATTAACTACAGAGATGATCTGGGTTGAAAAAAGCCCAAATTTTTCTCATTTAAAGCCCTTTGAAATCACATGGCCAGCAGGGCTGGAAAGAAGAAATCTGGGAGGTTGCCTATCTCTATATGCATACAACAATAGAGAAGGCATGGACGGTAATGAACCCTCACTGCCCTCTTAGGGGAGAGCCTGGCTGTAAATGACAGCCAGCTCTCTACTTTGAACTTAAAAAAATAAGTGTTCTTGCCACTCGATGGTTTTTTTTTTAAAACAGGCATACAGTTAGATGACCATCGTCCCAAGATATAAAGTCAATGGGTGGTCATCATCTGGTTAAAATAATTCTTTGTGTGCTTCTTTAAATGGATTTTCTCATTAAACTGTTTTACTGAGTCACAAGCAGTTTCACACTCACCCTGTCTCCTCAGAGTGTCTGTGGGTGGTTTTGTTACAGGGATTAGCATATTTATCTTCTCTGTAATAGCTAAATAATTAACTGACAGTGTAGTAGTCTATTCTTCATAAAAAAAAGGGTAATGTGGGGAGGACAAAAAAAACAATGGCTTATCTGTTAATTTTGTTAGAGAAAAATTGTTTGCTTGGGGTCAGTTGTCAAATTTGTGAGCTCACTCCCTTTCACTCTGCTCTTTTCCCCTACTGATAACATAGTTATGGTCACATAATGATAGAAACCTGTATGCACTAGACACATAAATCTTCTTATCCAATGACTAAAATAAAATCTTCTGACCTTTTTTTAGAAAAAGTCTTCAATTACTTGTCCCTGCATGTTTAAAGCTAATCTTTGTAGTGATTAAACCCCTTTAATGATTTTTCTAATGCAGTTATAGTTTTATAACCCAAACACATTTATAACTTAGCTGTGACAGTCATATCTGTTTTCAAAGGGATTCCAAGAAACATGGATGACCCCTTTTATAGATACATTTTAGGTTTTTGGCAAGATTTTGTATTTGTATTTGAAAAAAACCAGAACCCATTTAATATGAACAGTCTTAAACATACATTTGTATAACAGACATAATTTTATTTTTATTTATGTTTTTTTTTTCAGTCTGTATATCACACGCATTCTTTTTGCATTAAGTTTAGTTTACAATGTCCCTGAAGTGGAGATTAGCTGCTATAATGTCTCCCATGCACTGCATGGATGCAGTTATGCAATCACACACAGAAACTTCTTCCCCTATTTGGAATTCGGGGTACGGAGTGACAGAACTTGTCTGTTTGTCTTCTGACAATTGCATTTTTCCAGTCACTTGCCATCTTCCTCATCCCCTCTCCATAGATGTTTATGGGAAACTAACCTAATCTTCCAATGATCTGTCTTGAAACAGATTTGAGCATTTTTCGGTGAGGATGAGTTCAGTGGGGAAAGGGCCTGATAAGGGAGAAAAAAAGTATTTTTACCAAAAAGATTAAAACCAGTTTCCTATTTTCCCTTTCTTTTTTTATTTAGCTTTGTTGAAGGGTCAGTCATTTAAATTAATGATCCACAGCTATTTTAAGTTATTTGTGGTCATTTCACATGCAACCAACTTTTAATTTTAAAGTAAGTTCACTGACAGTATTTTAATTTTAATAAATTTTAAAATATAAAAAAGTGTTATCTTGCTTTACGGTCTTCACTGAAAAAAAAATTTGGGGTCATATCATAGTATATTTATAGAAAACCCCCTTACTAAGGGATAAAATATACCAAAAAATCCAGTTTTTTGGAATGTTTCATTACTGCATTCACTGGCCAAAACATAATTGAGAGTTGCAGCTAATAAACAGATCTGGAATCAAGAATAAAAACATCACTAATGTCCACATTTGTAACTTGATCAATACTCCCCCTTTTATAGCCCCGACTACATCGGTAAAATTAAATTTTGGATTTCTTTTTTTTATTGGCTTACAATCTGGGCATCGTTGATTTAAAAATATTTTGGCCATCTTGCAGCTATGTCCGTTAATCTATCTGCTGCACTGATCTCTGTTTATTTCTTTAAAATTTAAAGATGTTATTTTTCCCACACATCGCCATCTTATATTCTGTAATTGCAGCTCCTGCTGCTCCAGCGCACTTTGAATAGAAAGGAATAAACAACTTGGACATTGCTTAGAACTTCAGCCAAAGTAAATATGTACATGTATGTCCAGTAATTGCAAAGTCTTCATTTGTTTACATTTAAAATTGACATTGCCCTATTTTGTCTCTTTCATAGCTCTTTCATTTACATTACCAATGGTTACATATGTGCTACCATAATTGGGTTATTTACATTGATAAATAGTAGAAAAGTGTGGGATAAAATAGCGGTAATAATTCATGAAACTAAAAAAACTCTGTATGACCCGGAGGCCGATGGGCCGTGGCCACTGCAAGATGGCAGGAAGCTTAGCCAGATCCATCTGCAGATCCTTTTCTAACAAACTATACCTGAGAAATGGAAGGTTGGTCTGGTAGAAGAGGCATTTCTCGAGCTTGACATAGAGGCAATTATTTCTCAGGCGTCTCAGCATCTGGCATACATAGATCTGGGGCGACTACATCAGGATATCATCCAGATAAACGACTATGCTGAGGAGTTCTCTGAAGATGTCATTCACTAATTCCTGGAACACCAACGGGGCATTACACAAACTGAAGGGCATCACAAGGTACTCAAAATGTCCATCTCGGGTGTTAAAGGTTGTCTTCCACTCATCACCCTTACGGATCTGAACAAGATTATAGGGCAAGATTATAGGCCCTCCGCAAGTTCAATTTGGAAAAGATTCTGGCACCCCAAAGTTGGTCAAAGAGCTCAGTGATTAGTGGCGGTGGGGTAGTGTTGAGCGATTATTATCGACAAGTTGAAAATCGGCACGTTTTTATGTTGATCGAAATTTTTAGATCATGCGTAATTTAGGTTAAAATCTGTACATCATCTATTAAAGATCACGCCATTTTCGGCGCTTCCTGTCTTTTTTGGCGGCCAGCAAATCAGCTTACAAAATTTAGAGCAGGTGAGATGTGTGTGCGACGTCATGACTGGGATGTGTATGGTTGCGATTGGCTGGAAAAAATCACATGAACTAGTTTTACAAAAGAACAGCGTTTCCTGTTCAGCCTCAGTGTCTCTCTCAGCATCTCAGAGCAAAAGGGACGTGCGCTCTGCTTGTGTCCAAACAGCTCAGCGAAATTAATCTATTTCTTCACGGGAAGAAGCTCTACTGTTAGCTGTGTCCTTAACAATTTAGTCAATTAGAGATTGGAGATTTTATGTATTTTAGGTAGAGAATTTTAAAGGAGCATCTACCGCTGTAAAGTCGGG
This sequence comes from Phyllomedusa bahiana, assembly GCA_025379985.1. Taxonomy (NCBI): domain Eukaryota; kingdom Metazoa; phylum Chordata; class Amphibia; order Anura; family Hylidae; genus Phyllomedusa; species Phyllomedusa bahiana. Next base: position 10,075 of record JAODAL010006382.1, on the reverse strand, counting down.
GGGGGAATGGGGAGGGGGGGCCCCGGCGGGTGAACACAGAAAAAGCTCTATAAAAAATACTGGATAAAGTTCACCAGACCTTAGTGTAGACATTGCACTGCAATAGCTTTATTATTAACAGTTTTCTATTGAATATTTCCTGGATTTTGGGCAGCCTGAACTTATATTAGGATACACATCTTTTTAGTAACTGCAGGTCTCTTCGTTAGGTGCAAACTCCACTTTAATTATCAGTATAAAATTTCAGATAGTTGTTCATTTTAAATTTTTGCCCATTCCACCTTTGTTTCATATATCCACCTTGCAGTTAAATTAGAATCCCGCAATTTTGTAGTCAGCACAGGTTGATAGGTGCCAAAAATACCTTGTCTTATCCGAATACTTACGATACGTGTTTTTTGCACATTTGCCCAGTCCAGATTTGTTCATTGAGGCACCTTGAAATTAAATGTTTAATGCAGCAATTTTGTTAGTCACCACAGGTGAATTGAAAAGGTGCCAAAAATCCTTTTTTTATCCGAATACATTACAGATACGTGTTTTTTGCACTTTTGCGCCAGTCCAGATTTGTTGATAGAGCAACCCTTTCAGTTTAAATTTGAATCCAGCAATTTGTTGTAGTTTTTCCACAGGTGAATTGATAGGTGCCAAAAATACCTTTTATTATCCGAATACATTACAGATACGTTGGGTTTTTTTTATTTTTGGGGCACTACAGCTTTGTTTATTGAGGCACATTTCACTTAAATGTCAATACTGCAATTTTGTAGCCCCCACAGGTGAATTGAAAGGTGCCAAAAATACCTTGTATTGTCCGAATAAATTTCAGATACGTGTTTCTTGACTTTGGGGCACTACAGATTTGTTCATTGAGACCTTGCACTTAAATGTGAATACAGCAATTTTCTTGTCACAAGGTGAATTGAAAGGTGCCAAAAATACCTTGTATTATCCGTATACATTTCAGATACGTGTTTTTTCATTTTGGCGCAGGCCAGCTTTGTTGTTTGATCTACTTTGCAGTTAAATTTGAATACAGCAATTTTGTATCCCCACAGGTGAATGATAGGTGCCATAATACCTTGTATTATCCAAATACATTTTGAACTGTTTTTTTCATTTTGGCGCACTACATTTTTTGTTGATAGATCTATTTGCAGTTAAATTTGAATACCAAAAATTTTGTAGTCACCACAGGTGAATTAAAAGGTCCCAAAAAAATACCTTGATTATCAAAATAGTTTTCAGTACGTGTTTTTTTACTTTGCCGCATACAGCTTTGTTCATTGAGGCACCTTGCACTTAATGTGTTTCAGCAATTTTGTATCACCACAGGTGAATTGACGGGTGGCAAAAATACCTTGTTTACCGAATACATTTAGATAGTGTTTTTTCATTTGGCCGGGCCAGCTTTGTTGATAGTTTAAAATTTTGCTTTATTTAAATTCCACAATTTTGTTTTGTTTTGGGGATTTGAAATAGGGTGATTTGCCGTCTTTAATAAGAGATTTCCAAAACTCTTCCAAAAACCTTTTTCAAATTTTTATTTTTCTAAACAGGGAGCAAAATTCAGGGGGAAAGCGAGAAAAGGGGGGGTTTTAGGACATGGAGGTGGGTACGAGAGAAGGTGTCCTTCCAGTGCTGGCGAAACACCATCCCAGGGGTCTCTTGCAGGCCGTCGGGCCTGTCATCAGGGGTCAGGGCCTGTGTCTCAGTAAAAAAAATAGCCAATTGTTTTCAGTGGTTAATGCAACCTGCTCCGCAGTCTTACCCCCTCGCCTTCCCAGTCCGGCCCCAAAATGTCTCATCATCTCATCTCATGGGTATGGGGTTTTTGGGGGTCATGTGCGGTCCAGACATGGATATCAATGCCCAGTTCAACTAAAATGGGGTTCAAAGACTTTTTTTTCCGGCATTTTAAAATCTGGGGTCATGATTTTGGAGTCATGTGTGGCCCGGACAGGTTATCAATGCCCATTTAAAAACTAAAATGGTGGTTCAAAGACTCCTTTTCCCGGCACTTTTTAAATTTTGGGGGGTCAGACAGGTTTAATGGTCTCTGCGGTCCAGGACAGATATATCAATGTCCTTCAACTAAAAGGGTGGTTAAAGACTTTTTTTTTGGGCACTTTTTTAAATGGGGGGTTATGCGGGTTTTGGGGTCAGCGGGGGCCCGGACAGGTATAGTCAATGGAGTAAAGTTGCAGAGCTGTGGTCTGTGGACGAGGTTGGGGGGCCAAATTTCACATCCCAAATTTTAATGGCAATTTGAATGGCAATCCTCAAATTACCCCTGATTTAATAACCAGACTTTGGGTCCGTAATATATTGATACCCTTCTTTTTCTTTCAGGTACGTCCCTGGGTCAACAATGCACCCACCCACTGATTATATGTTAGCTGTCTTGCTTATTTAAAATGGTACGTCCTTCTGGGAACAACAAGTGTCACCCCCTTCCCACCGCATTATATGAGCTTCTCTGCTTTTTTTTAAATGGTACGTCCTGTCTGGGGAAAACAACAAGTGTCAGCCATCCACCGCTTTATAGTTACTGTCTCCTTTTTTAAAGGGTTACGTCCTGTCTGTGGAAAAACGTGTCAGCCATCCCCCCGCTTTATATGTTAGCTGTCTTGTTTATTTTAAAAATGGTACATTTTTTTTTAAGTTTTTTCGCCGCTCTGTTTCCATAATTTTACCCGTGTTTATTTTTTAGCCATCAATCCCAGATACCCCCCTTGAAGTTTTGCTCTGTGCAGGAAATTTGTGTCCACCCTTTTTTTACGACCCCCTAAATGCCCAAATGCCATTTTGAACTACATAGTTGATAAAAGTTGCAAGCTGGGGTCTGGGGACCGGGGTCGGGGGGCCAAATTCACGTCCCAAATTTCTAAGTGGCAATTTAGAAGGGGAACCCTTAAAATTTACCCCAGAACTGAGCCGAAGTGACAGAAGGGGGAAGGGACTTCACCTTTTTGTATTTGGGTACACTTCTTGCATCCCCTTTATTTCCCTGCTTGCTATTATATTTCCTTGCAGCCTTTGCCTCAATTTCCCCCCTATCTTCCCTCAGACAAGTTTACCCACTAAGCCCTCTTCCTTCCCCCCTATGTACTCATCCCCACCTATTTTCCCTCTTCAACCCCCCAAACCTCCGCCACCATATTACTGCACAAACGCCGTCATATTCATCACTGACCCATCTTTTGTCTTTTTTCATTCTCGCTTTCTCGTGCGGGGGAATCTCCCCCAACCCCCGGGCCCCCTTTTCCTTTATGTCCCCCACCCCTCCTCCCGCCCATAAAACCCTGCTTGCTTGCCTTTTTCGCTGTACGCCTTTTTCTCCCCCTTTTTTAAGTGTGTTTAGGGAACGCCCGATCCGTCTGAAAAAAACTCATGCTGTTCATGACCTTTTTCTCCCCAACTCCCTAAACCTGTGGCCCTAAAAGAAACAGGCTCCAGAAATCTGACACCGCTTCCCTTGCCGCTCTCCCCCTTGGTGGGTTACACTTCCCCCCACACCCCAGACTGAAAACGGCGGGGGAGGATTTGGAATTTCTTTTCTCCCACTGCATTACAGGTCCTTCCTCCTGCCCCCTCCTAAACTTTCCCCTCCTTTGAGGTCCACCCCCTCAGACTCTTCACCATTTTCATCAGAGTGCGTTGTTACAACCCCCCGGCTTCCCGCCAGTTTCGGGACATTTTGCCGCCTGGCTCCCCACACTTCCCCCTTTTTGAAATGCCCACTCCTTTAGGGGTGATTTCAACATCCCCTTGATGAACCCCCCTGTCTCCTTCTGCCTCAAAAATTTTCTTTATTAACCTCCTCTCAGGGCCCTCTCGCATTTTACTAATCCCCAACCCACAAGGAGGGGAAACTTTTGGGTCTGGTTTTTGTCATCTTTCCTCAATTTCTAACTTCACTAATTCTCCTTATGCTCTCTCTGACCCAATCTTATCTCTTCATTATCATAATTCCACCTTCTCGGGACAAACCGCCCACTTCCATACAAAAATTTTCCGCTCCTTAATATCGAAACTCACAGACACCATACAGTCCTCATCCCCCCCAATCTCCCCCCTCTCCTGTCCAGACCAGGTGAAAACTTAAAATGAAACTTCACTCCCACCTGGACATGTTGGCACCACTCACACACCGCCCACCGAGTCAGACCCCGAAACCCTTTTGGCACAACCTGATCATTTTCTCCAGCGTGTTCGGGTTTGTGGGGCTGTGGAGAAAGTAAAGTCCTGCAGCTTTCTCACTCAAATTCATCTCAGGACTTATCACATGCCCTTCATGCGCCAAACAAAATATTTCCCCCCCTCTCTCCACACTAACAACAACCCAAAACGCCTTCTTTGACACCTTCCACTCCCCCCTAAGGGGCCTAAAGGCGGGCCCCCGGTCATGACCCGTGCTAAAGACCGGGCCCCCTCACTTCAAAGAAAAAAATTGAAATACCGGCTAAACTATCTCATCCCCAAATTATACCACCCTGCCCCTCCACGCCGTCCTCTAATTACTCGACCCCTTAAACCAACGACAGGGAAAGAAGTGTCCAGGTTTCTCCTTTTTCTGTCGTCCACCCCTCTCTACTCCCCCCATTCCTCCCCCTTCCCCCATCTATTTCTCCAGCTTTCCCTCTCACCTTACTGCTATTTTAAACCTCTCTCTCTCCAGGGGTCTTTCCATCTTTTCAAACACCCCCTTAAACCCCTTTAATAAAAAACCCCTCTCTGGACCCGCCTGTGGTAACACCACCAGTTCTAACCTTTGCCTTCTCTCTAAACCCCTGGAACGTTGGTCTCTCTGCCTAACCCGCTATCTCTCTGCAACTCATTCTTGACCCGCTACAATCAGGTTTCCGCACCCACACTCCCCAAACTGCCTTATTAAAGTTTTCAAATGACTCCTAACAGCAAAATCTCAGGGTAACTATCATTGTTGCTTTTCCCTTTGGGTCTCTCTGAACATTTGACACTGTGGATCACCAACTTTTTTCCCGCTGCTCACACCCTTGGCCTCCGGGCACCGCTCTCGATTGGTTTTTCTTCCTACCTCTCTGAACCCCTCCTTCAGTGTCTCGTTTTTGGTTCGACCTCCTTCCCCTTCCTTTGTGTTGGGGTTCCTCAGGGGTCAGTTCTAGGTCTCTCCTCTTTTCATTGTCCGCCCCCCTTGGGTAAACATCAGTAGATTTGGCTTCCTTTCCCCCTCTATGGGATGACACCCCAATTATACACCCCCCGTGACATCATCCCGCCTTTCTACAAAAAAACCAGGATGTCTGTCCGCTGCTCTGCTATGTCCTTCTCCATCTGAAATAAACCCCCACTAAGCGAACTTTTGTCTTTTCCCCACTACTAAACCCAAACCCCCCCCTATTTCTGTTTCTGTATGTGGTACCACCATTTTTCCCCAGGGAGCAGGGCCCCCTGTCTGGGGTTTTTTTGGGTTCTGATTGACCTTCTTCCCATATATCCAATCCCTTTCCGCTCCTGTCACCCGCACCTCAAGAAAACTCCCAAAATCCATCCCTTTTCCCCTGTGGAAACAACCCAAAAACCTCTTCTGCTCTTATTCTTTTCTCTTTGCTCTGCAAAATCCTTTCTTATCGTCTCCCTCTCTGCAAACTCTCCCCTCTCCAAAATGTCCAGAATGCGCACCCGGGTGTCTTTTCTCCAGCCGCTTACTTATGCCCCTTTCACGTGTAGTCACTGCACGGTTCCCCTCCCCAAAAAGGATACAGTATAAAAACACACTCTCACCCATAAGCCTCCCCAGCGCTGCTCCTCCGTACATCTCCTCCTAGTTTTCCCGTCTACCGCCCCACCCGTGCTCTCCGTCTGCGATGAATCAGACACATTCCTCAATCATCCGAACCTCCCCCTCCCGCCCACAAAATTTCACACGTGCGGCACCAATTTCTGGTTTTTGCACCGCGGGCGTAGGACATTACAACCCACATTTTAAGAGGGCCCTGAAAAAACATCTTCTCGGGTTTGGGCCCCCAAGTCCCTAAAGCATACAATGTACGGGTGCCCCCGCTTCCCGGCCCCCGGGCCGCGGCGCACCCGTGGTTTCCCCCCCCGGGCGCCTCCGGATCGGGGTGCCGCCGTGGCCCGCGGGGGAGCCCGGGGGGCCGCCCCTGGTAATAACTTACCCGGCCCCGTTCCTGTCCGGCCCCCGTCTCCTGCCCCCCAGGCTGCTGTGCCCGTTCCTACGGCCCGCGTTTTGTAAATTTAAAAGGGGCCTGGTTTCCCCATAATTTGGGTTTTCTGCTTGACGCCCCCCTATTTAAGGGGGGCCCCCCCTTGCGTCATTCCTCGCTGGATCCGTTGCCCCCAGCCGTAGAAAAAGCGTTCCTGAAGTTATTGTCGCCCCTTTCCCTGTCCCGACCCTTTTTCTACGTTTTCCTGATCCCAACCTCTGCCGCCTGCCCTGACCTTCCTGCCTTCCACACCCGAACCATTTTCCGCCGCCCTGCCCCTTTTGCCTTCCCCCGCTACGGGGAAATCGGACTCGATTTGTCCTGCTGCACCCGGCCGCCCCTCGCAAGCAAGTCAATCAGGGGGACGACCCGGTAGCCCCACCCGCAGCAAGTCCATCCCGCTTTGCGGCGGGCCGGTGAAAACCGGGGGACTTAGATTCCGTTTCCCCCGGCGTGGTTAGTATCATCGCTTGCGGGGCCAGAGGGTCCCTACCCCGCCCTTTACAAAAACCAAAATTGTCATCCTGACTTGGGCACTCCAGGGACTTTCTGTATATAGATGTACAGCGGGTGGAGGGTTTATCCTTTTTTGTAAACCACCCCCCATTTATGAAACATGGCCGGTCCCCTTTTAAACTTGGCCTTCTTTCCGTATTTTTCACCCAAAACCCTATAGATTTAAGCTCCACAGCAGGGGGCCCCACACCTTGGGGTTCCCTTTGTAAGTACTTTTTAATGTGTAATGACTGTTTTTTTACCCTTTAAATTGTAAAATGTACGGAAATATGTTGGCCTAAGAAAAAAGATTTTATTTTAATATTATTATTATTATTATTATTATTATGTCCAGTGAAACTAAAATGGTGGTTGAAAGACTCCTTTTCCCGGGACTTTTGAATCTGGGGGTCATGCAGGTTTGGGGCTCATGTTCAGGCCCAGGACAGGTATAGTCAATGTCCAGTGAAACTAAAATGGTTGGATTGAAAGACTCCTTTTTCCGGCACTTTTAAATCTGGGGGTCATGCAGGTTTGGGGCTCATGCTGCGTTCCAGGACAGAGATATACAATTTTCCAGTTAAAGTAAAATGATGGTTCAAATCATACTGCCTTCTGGCACTTTTTAATTTTGGGTGATGCAGGTTTAAGGGTCATGCTGTGGTACAAGACAGGGATAGTGAATGGTGGGGTGATTTTTTTTCTGTGGCTTTTAAAACCTAAGTGTGTTGCCAAAGATGTAGCACGTATCCATTTGGACTGTTGTGGATGTTAATTCCAGCTTCTCCAGCTCTGTTTGGGTGTAAGATGAAGGTGTTGTTGCTCTCCATAGACTTTAATGGTCATCGATCATAATCTACCATCGACTATCGACTATCTTGTCGATGATGGTCGACTATCGACCATCGACCGATGTCGATGGCCAACGTAATCGCTCAACACTAGCGGTGGGTAACAGTTCTTTATAGTAATTTTGTCGAGGGGTGTAGCGAACCATCCTTCTTTTCAACAAAGAAAAAAATGGCACCAGCAGGAGAAGAAGACTTGTGAATGAACCCCTTCTGCAGGTTCTCTTGAATGTAGGTTGACATGGCCAGATTCTCAGGTTCAGACAGCATGTAGACCCTATCCTGGGAGGGCTAGTGCCGAGTAGCGGGTATATATGGCAATCATATGGGACGATGAGGAGGAAGGGTCTCAGCCTGTCTCTCTGAGAAGACGTTCGCAAATTCCCGATATGGACCAGGCAGACCCGGCAGAGGTTTGACAAGCATTAGGGGAGAAGTGGGGCACACCAGACAGGGTGCCACCAAGCAGTGAGACTGAAAATCTTGTCCCCAATGCATGACTTCGCCCATCTACCAGTTAAGCATAGGGGCATGGCACTGCAGCCACGGGAGACCCAAAAGTACTACTGAGGAAGAATGGGGCAACACATAAAACGATGTTTCCTCCTTATGTAATGCCCCTACATGAAGAGGCAACAGCTCCATAGTGAAGTGTATGGGGTAGCTGAGAAGCTACCCGCTGACTGAAGAGATGGCCAGAGGTTTCTCAAGGTAGACCACCAGGAAGCGATACTTGGTCACCAGGGAAGCGTCCATGAAATTCCCGAACCAGAGTCCAGAAACGCAGCCACTTGGAACCGAATAGCAGAACTGGTCAAGATCTCTACTGGCATGGTCAGATGAAGAGAGGAATTACTCTCCCCTAGGGACCTCTCTCCCACATAACCTATTTCCGTGTGTTTCCTGAAGGTTGCGGACTTAGTTGGCAACTCCTGCGGAAGTGTTCAGGACTGGCTCAGTAGAGACACAGGTTTTCCTTGCATTGCCAGGACAGCTCTTGTGGAGTCAGGTGGCCTCTGTCCACTTGCATTGACTCTTTGGCGACTGGCAGAGGAGATGGCAGAGAAGGCCTCTGGAAAACCGGAGCAAGACGAGGCAGACAACGTGTCCTGGCCAGCTCACGCTGCTATTGGAGCTCCTCCTGTCTCTCTGAACAGTGCATGTCACTGCAAGTGGCCAGGTGGATTAGGTCGCTCAGGGTTAAAGGGAGGTCTCGAGTGGACAGTACATCTTTAATCTGGCTGGAGAGACCCTTCATGAATGTGGCCCTCAATGCCACATCGTTCCAGGACAATTCCGAGGCCAATGTGCAGAACTGTAATGTGTATTCGCTTACGAAGGAGTCTCCTTGACGCAGGTTCAACAAAGCATCTTCAGCCGAAGAGGCAGGGGCAGGTTCCTCAAGGACACAAAGGAACCTAGAGAGGTTGGTCATGACTGGATCATTTCTGTCCCTGAGAGTGGAGGCCCACACCTGGGCCTTCCCAGAAAGAAGGCTGACCACGAACGCTACCTTGGACCTTTCAGTTGGGAGATAACTGGCCATAAGTTCCACATACAGGTAGCACTTGGTGATGGAACCCCTGCACACCTTAGAGTCCCCATCAAACTTTGTCGGCATGGATAAACGCAAATTTGGGCTGACTGGCAGCGCAGGAGCCATAGGCACTGAGGAAGCGATGGAAGATTCTGCTGCTGCCGGGTATAGAGAAGTTGTTGCATCATTGCGCTCAGCTTATTGAGCTGTTGCACTTGTTGTGCAATCTGGTGTGACTGCTGGGCTACTATGGTCGTGAGATCAGAGGCGCTCGGCAGAGGCACCTTGGTGCGATCCATAGCTGGATCGAACTGTAACGGCTGGAGTAGTGGATCCGCTGTACCACTGCAGGCGATGGTGTAAGACGCACCAGGGAGCAGAGTCTAAGGGGCCACTGTTTTTTCACCAGAGCCTGCTGCGGCAAGCAAATCCCCAGGTCGCTAGCCCTGGCACCACTTGCCTGCACAGAATTGCTAGGCTGGTTCATAGTCCGGTACAGGCAGGAAGGTCAGGACTGGGGGCAAAGGTTCGCAATCGAAGGACGGAGGCAACTGGTACGGTACACGGAATAGCAATGGAACACAATGAAATGCTTTCTTGCTAGGCAACAAGGCACTATCAATCTGGCAAGGAATGGCAGGAAGGGGCAGGGTTAAACAGGGTAGAGTTTCCGGTGATCACAAATCACCTACGCCCTGGCCCTTTAAATTTAACAGAGCCAACAGAGACATCAAGAACCAGGATAGGTGAATAGTCAGATACAGGGATGGAGCTGCGGGTCACGGCGCCGCTCACAGGGGCACGGGTGAGCCTGCGACCTGGAGCGCGGGTCACAGGAGCACCCGTGACAATGACCAGCATATTTTTTTTTAGTTTTTTGCCTCCTTGCGCTTCAACAGTCATAACTTTTTTTAGTGATGCAGTTGTATGAGGCCTCATTTCATTTGGGGCAAGTTGTACTTTTTTGGGGAATAGTTTAGTTCACT